>RJWT010029023.1:0-15048 GCA_004365215.1 Cuniculus paca | reverse complement strand
ATTAAGAAAGTAATCAACAAGTAGGGATTATAAGAAGGTGGAAACTAAAATAAAAGATTAAATAAGCAAAAGTATTATTTTCTGAAAGGAATCTGAAATATTGATATCAACTAGATAACCTCTTTTTAAATCAAAGTTTCTACAGCTTCATATAGGAAGGTGAGGCCCAAGATTTGAGAGCAGGGAAGTGTACTTGTTACCTGTGAATTACTATACAGCTAAATGCCTGAGACAATTAACTTTATAAAAAGTAATGGCTTAGCCAGACATGTTGGTGCACACCTGTAATCCCAGTACTCTAAGAGGCTAAGGCAAAAGAATCTCAAGGTTGAGCCCAACCTGGGAATTTAATTTAGCAAGACCCTGTCTCAAATTTTAAAGAGGATGGCGGGGGGTGGGGTGGCTGGAGATATAGTTCACTGCAAAAGCCCGAGGCTCAATCCTATGTACTTAGGAATGAAGAAGAGAAAGTTTTATTAAGCTCAAAGTTTGGAGGGTCAAGTCCCCTTTGCAGGGAGTGATGCATGGCAACAATGAAAGTGTGCTCCAGCAAATGCTCACCTTGCTAGCGAGAGAGCAAAGAAAGACTGAGAGACCACAGGGCTCCACTCTTCCTTGAGGGCACACACTCGCGATCAGGAACCAGGGGACTAAGTGTTTTCACACGGATCACTGAAGAGGAAATTCTCATCCAAATATGGAGAAAGGAGGTTCAGGAGTTACTTTTTCCACAGAAGTTTTAACACTTGTTTAGAGGACTCCCCTCCAAGTTTCTAACTCCCAGATTTACTACGAGATTTGTTACCCCATCCAAAAAAATTTTGTCTCAAAAAATAAGAGAATCCATCATCTCTTCCAAATGATTATGTTCTTAACGTTCACTTCTGCAGATCTAAGCCACTGAGAGATGGCTGTGGAAGAATCTTGGCAAAGAGGGGCGGGTCCATAGCATGCTTAGGAAGTAGGGTGCCAACCAAGGGGATGTTGCGTGAGGAATTAAAAACAAAATATAAGATGTCTTCAGTGGCCAGCTTCACTGGCTCTGAAGACAAATAAATGATCTTACTAAGCAAGGTGAAAAATGTTTGGAAGAGAAGCAAATACAAGTGGAAGGCTTGTAAGTGAGGTGGAGACAGCCACACAAAGATGGACAGGAAGCAATTAGAAAGACAAATCTGGAGGTTAAGGGTCCATGGTGGTCATCTGTTTTTAATTACTTAAATGGGAACTCTGCAAATGTGAAACAGTGCCCTCTCACCATAAGAAAGTCTGGCATCACAAGTTTAATTATTTGTATATGTACTAATATTTTTATTTTTGCGGGTGGGTGGGAAGATGAATGATTAGATGGCTGACTGGGAAGAGATAGATGATACGAGAGAGAGGGAGAGAGAGAGAGGGAGAGAGAGAGATGCTACCACCTTTGCAATCAGCATTTTTTTTTCAGCCAGTTTAAAGCAAATTCTGGGGTTTTGTCTGTACTACAACACTCAACTTTCAAATTTTTCAACGTGGGAAGAAATCTGACATTTGAAAATGTTTATCAAATTGTGCTTTTGTCATTTTCGGCAAAGCACATATTATGAAATATCTCACTTAATCTTCACGGTGACCCTGGAAATGGACCTACATTTAAAACCCAACTCCCTTTCTGATCCCAAGAAGACCCCTTGGCTATGCCCCAGCTGCATGAGAGAACCAGGTATGACATAAAATGATTTTAGGCAAACCTTTGCCACAAGGAACTTAGGGAAACTTCTGGAAACTTCTCTAAGTCAATGCATTCTTATTATTCTCAGTTTCCAGCAGAAATGGTCTATGCTTTTATCAGTAGCATCGAAAAAGGGGGAAAGCTGGAACTGGTAGTGAAATAATCCCAATAGCAACTCATTTGCATTGAAAGGAAAGTAGATGAGTCGATGGGTGACAGAAGCTTTAAAGAAAGAGCAGTAGACTGAGAAATTAAGAACCTGTATTCATAGCAAAGAGGGCAATGAATTCTTGCGTAGAGGAAGTCCAGAAATCAAGCTGGGGAGGGTTTTCTCCAAATCACTGAGCCCTCTGCCTGCAGGAGAATAGGACTCAGTGGAACCTTCTGGAAAATACCAATGCTGCACTGAGAACCTTAAGACATCCTTTGAAAATCTCCCCTGGCATTCTCCCCTGACCTCTGCACCTGCAAGAGTCATGGGTTGGAAGAGTCAGTTACCCTAAGGCCTCCCTTGCTATATTTCATGATTGTTTTCACTTATCATGAGACTGTCCTGGCTGAAGAAAAACTTATGCAGAAAGAATATATTCAACTGAACAAAGTCTAACAAATGGAAGCCCTGATCTGAGGGCTTGCATGCATCTATGTCCAAGGAGGTAGAATAGGATTCTGTATTTTGGTTACTAAATTAAAATAAATTCAACATGAAATCTCTTGAGCAGACAGTCACGTGCCAGCAACTTCTCTGGGTGCTGCAGCGACAAAAGTGAGCAAGTTCTAGGCTCCAGCCCCTACACTCAGGAGTTTTACTACAGGATTCCTCATCTTAGCCTGGTACCCGGTCTTCCTGGAATTCAGAACGTGCTCTGTGTGTAGGTAGGGATGAGGCTGAGATGAAGATAGGTGATGTTAAAGTGAATTCACAATAGACAAAATGCACCATCGTAAATGATGTGTGGTGGATTAACAACCAATGGTCAACTTGTAACACCCAGCTGAACTGAATCAGCATGGTGCTGGGTGTGGAAGGACCACCTAAGAACTGTTGCCAACAGCATAAAAGGAGAACTGGATGGGAAGGTGGTGAACTGTTGATTCTCCTGGAGAAGCTGGTTGAGCTGGTTTTCCTGATATGAACTCAGCAGTTCTTGTCATCGGAAGAGGTCAGGTCCTCACTGTTGCTGAGCATGGCTGTGGTTCTCTTTGGGGGAACTTTGGTCCTTACCTTGAGTGTCACTTCTTGGTTCTAGTGAAAATCTCTCAGCCTAGTGGCATAGATTCTTCATCCCCTGGTTCAGACTTTTTAACTTCCACCACTGACCTTTGGGCCTTCCCAGGTCAGATCCTTGATACAGACTTGCATGAGACATAGTCATGGGCTCTAGACCTCCAGCTGGACTCACAGAAGAAATTGCCATGGGCTCTAGGTCTTCAGCTGGACTCAAGCAGGACATTGCTGTGGGATCCAGGCCCTCAGCTGGATTCCTTGGGTCTCTAGTGTGTGGACAGATCTCCTCCACTCTTTTACATTTGACTCTTTGGGTGAATATTATAAAATAATCCCATAAATTATATGTCGGATATTAAATACATTCCCTTGTAAACCCTGACTACAACATGGTGCTATTGAAAAAAGCAGCAGAGTGTTAAGAGAGTCTGCAAGAGGTAGTTAATGGAGTGGGTTCCTCATGGAAGTGTTTGAGTTCATGGGGATGAGTAGGGTGAAGGAAGTGTGGAGTGATCAAGGCAGAGAAAAACAGAGTGAGAAATGGCCCAGGGTCAGGGGGACTAAAAGTCAGTCTTATAGAAGAAACTGGCAAGCAAGAGATAACTGGGAAAGGAGGATTACTGGGAAGACAGGTAGTCCTTACAAAGCTCTGTGGACCAGTGACTGTTTCAATTTTGGAGTGAGTGATAGGAGATGTTGATGACACAAAGGTAACTGAGAACAGCACAGAGGGACACCAAGGTGGATTTAGAGGAGAACATTCAGATGAGTCCAGTGGGAGATGGCAGCTACTTGCCTGGGCAGCTATGGCCTGAAGAGAAGAGAGAGAGAGTTAGAATACAGAACACTTTCTAAGTCATCCATTCCTCTTTACCCCATGCTGCTGCCATACCTTAAGTCTCCCTCTTTTTCACCTGGGCAGTGGCTCCCACATCTGATGGTCCCAAGGTCTTCCTGCCACAATTATGCCTTGCTTGCCTGCTCAAGTCGTACAGAGGACTCCAGCAAATTCTCTTGTCCACCCTGCCTGTGAACCTCAAGCAGTACATAGTGACTTAGAATTTTTAAACTAGTTTTCACTTATTTATTTTAATAATTGAATCACAAGCACTGTAAACATTGTATCTTCTTTATTTTCCATTGCAATATGAGTCACAGTAAAAGATAGCAGGCTTCTGTTAGCCTCTTCTAGGCAGATGACTGGGGAAAATTATAACAATTTTAAAAATACGGTGGTTCTCAACCTACAGGGGGATCCCATTCCCATAAATCTGTTGTGAGTTGAAAATGTCACAAGTGGAACATGAATGATTGCCCCTGCCTGGTCACCATCCCAACTCGGGCAGCACGGTGGAGTCTGGTGTTCGCCCTGGCTATCGTAGGGCTGACTGGGAGCTGTGGCACTGCTGCTGCCCAGTATCGACAGCATGGTGCTGTCCTAGGAAAAGGTCCAAATGCAAAAGTCCCGGTATGGGTTTCCCTGAATGCACGCTACTTCCCCACCATTGCCAACCTGAAAAATCTGAAGTTGAAGTATCATTAATAGTCAAGGTCGACTCTTAAAAAAACGATAAAATAAATGAATTGAATTAGGAACATCTTAGTAGCTGGCTGGGAAGAAGCCCCTCCATTTCCTGCAACTTTACTCACCTGTCACCAAAGAGCCACCCCTGGAAAGGACACTGCAACTCAGGTATGTTTCCTGGAGGCCTCTGCCTCGTGTTGCAAGTCATCCCTTATGAAGCAGCCTGGGTCTCGCAGATTTCACTACCTCCTGACTAATGTGAGACAGTCTCCTGTTTCTGTCACCCAGTGTCCCAACACTCACATGGTTGCCCTGGATGTCACACCCCACAAACAAAAGGACAGCTGGCAAGGTGGACACAGAGCAGGGATCGGCCTGGTGCTGTTTCCCAGCTGGCTGAGGGTCACTGTGAGGCAGGAGAGGTGGCTTACCACAGGGACCAGGTGGGAGGCAGGGACTGGGGAATGAGCCACATCCTCAAGGCCAAGCCATAGCAGCTCAGAGGTGCCCTGGGTTGTGGGCAACACAGGCACACAGCCAGAGCCACAAAGTACACTCCACTTGGCCTATGCTGTCCGAGAACCAGGCACCCTGTGCCCTTCCTCCCAGGACTACCGCACCCCATCCTCTTCACCTTCCCTGGTGGGCTACACAGGTGAACACAGACTGGTGGGTGGATTGAGTTAACTTGCTAAGGAAGGCCGGGACCCATACGGGAGCTCAAAACCTGGTAGCATGAGGAGCCCAAGGAAGCAGAAACTTTGGCAAATCCTGCATTTTAAGAGGCTGAAGGAATGGCCCTTTTCTGTGCCCATGGGGAAAGCAAACGCCAACTATTATGCCTCATTTCATAGTTTTGATCAGTGAAAATGATCCCCTCTGGCTAAAAGTGCTCTGGAGGCTCAAGAACAGAAAAGTGCATCTGGATTGGTTTTATCATTGTTGTTTACTGAAACCACAGCATACAGAGCCATCCACAAGAGCATCATTGCTGAAAGATGAGAAGCAAGTCTTGACTGGTGGCCACATCATACCTTCCTTGCACCCATATTCAAAGGACCTCGGATGAGATCCTCCCAAGTCTATAGGAGCAAGCAGAAAACCCCAAAGCCAAGAAAGACACTGCTCCAGAAGGGGCCTTGTTGGCAGCTCTCCACGTGAAGGAGCCAGAGCTGAGAGTACACAGACGATTCAGAGCGCACTCAATTTCAGAGTCAAGGTGAACTGGGTAAGCCTGCTCGCCATGGTGACCAGGAAGATGAGAAGAGGGAGGCCCTTGTCTTGTCAGGAGGAGGCACCTTCACCAGCACAGTGCTCATATAGCCCTGGGGAGGAAGTGCTGACGTGGTGAAATGTCTCAGAAAGGATGACTCTGGTGAGGAAGGTGGCTGGCTAAGTAAATCCCTCAGGGGCCCAGGGAAAGATGGGTGACCTTGCCACAAGTCTCTATAACAGTGAGGTTCTCCATAGCCAAAACAAACTCCTGAGTCCTCACTACCCTTGGGCACGGTCTGCCCCAGCCACCAAAGTCATCCTGGGTGCAGCCAGGACTCTCGACCTTCCTCCTCCATATCCACCAGACACCATCCAGCTTCCTTGCTCTCTTTCTCAACCTCCACCTCATTCTGGTCCATATTCCCACCTTCTCCCTCTAAGAATCCCAGTGCTGCTTCCTAGCATCTTCTGGAATCTGGTTTTCAACGTGTCTCAGATTCCCATCAACCATGCAGTGACCAGAGAGACCTACATGAAGGATACATCCAACCAGGTCGCTCCTTGTGTGGCAGCCCTCTGGTGGTGCACGGTGTCTACTCAGAAGAGTCACTGCCCCTCACCACAGCCTGCTGTGGGGGCTGATTGTGCTCTGCATCCTCTTGGGCAGCACCGTGGGCACTGATGTTCTGCAGATGTGTAACTCATTCGGTGACCTGTTCATCGAGATAGCTGCCATTCAGCGCAGGCTGAGCCATGGCATTGGGTCTGCAGAGAAGTGAAACCATCAGATAACTCCACCACCTGGCTGATTCACCCATCCTTCAGTCAGAAACAAGTCTGCCAAATCAACAGTGACCCCATCAAGCATTCTCCCATTTAAATTTGCCTCATTCTAGAATAATTTGTTCCTTTTTACTCTGAAAACTTTGAAACTTTTTACACTTCTGAAACTGAAAACTTCTATGCACTAAAAGTTGACACTACTGACACATACTATCTAATTTGGACTGGCCTACATGTACTGTATTTCTTTCTGCTGTCTGCCCATATGCGGTTCTGTTTTGAAGTGGGAAAGCTTTGAATTGCACTAGGCTGCCACAGATCAAAGATTCACCATGCTTATCAGTAGGGTCTGCAGTGCCTGACTCTTTTTCTCCTTTACTACAATATGTGAAGTCCCTCCTTTGAGGAAAATGGGAGCAGGACCCAGCTGATTATCTGCATGGGCCATTTCAAGACACTGTGAGCTATGTTTTGTCAAAGAGCTTCCTGAATTGCTCCAGGCAGGTTGAACAAGCTATTGTAGCATTTTAACATTCACAATCTCAGGACATACCTGGTATCCCATTGATGACATTGTCATGAAGAGCTTTTAAATTCAAAGATTATGAGACCACCAGTGACATTCAAAGAAAAAACAAAGTGGGAGAGAGAAAGAATGAAGAGGGAGAGAGAAGGGGAAGGAGGTTGTGGGGTGGGGAGGAGGACTCAATTGAATGATCATATGCTGTTCTGCTGAGGTCTGGCTCATCATACTTTCCAACTCATCTACATATCTTTGCCCAGCATCACCCTACTATTACTGTAGAAATTGCTTTTGTATCAAATCTTTCAGTGTCTTTGATAGTTTTACCAGAACTCAAATATATGAACCTCTCTTGTCCCCCTTGGGAAGGGACAGGAAGTGAGGTGGGATGGACATTGTATCAGTTCATCTTCCATTGTTATAATAAAATAACTGAAGCCAGGTACTTTACAAGAAAAGAAAGTTTACTGAGCTCACAGTTTTAGAGGCTTAAAGTCCAAATACCACAGAACCAGCCTTAGCAAGGGCCCCATAGCTATCTATGTTACACGTCATTGCAGATAGCATTCAGAGAGAGGGCACACAGAACAGTGACGGATCGTATCACACAGTGGGGAAACAGTGGAGAAGGGCCAGTCTTGCTTTCAGAGCAACGTGTTCTCGAGAACTAAACAGGCTCCCACAAGGGCCACCTGGTATCCTCTGAGGACAGTGCCCTGTGACCCAACTACTACCCACAATGTTCCATCTCTTCCAGGTTCCACCATCTCTCTCATCACCTCATTGGGAACCAAGTTTCCAACACATGGACCCTTGGGGAAAAGCCACATCCAAGCCATAGCAAGCAATGACAGAGGACAGCAAATAAGGGACATATGTTATGAGAGCTCAGGTGGTCCTTGGATCTGAGACATTCCTCAAAGGTCAGGGCTAAGGGCTTGTTCCCCAGGCCATGGTGCTATTGGGAGATGGGCCTCGTGAGAATGAGTTAGGTCAGTGGGTGGGGGCACACACACCTGAAGGTCATGTTGGGACCCTGGCCCTTTCCTGTATCTCCTTCTACTTCCACCATGAGGACCTCCTCCACCACGTACCCTGCAATGATGCACTATATCACCCAGGGGACAAAGCAACAGAACCAAACAAGCTTGGAATGAAATGTCTGAAGCTGGGACCCAAAAGAGCCCTTTCTTCATTTTAAGTTGATTCTTTTCGGAATTTTGTCACAATGATGCAAAACTGACTCACACAGGTGGGAAGGGGAAGATGTGTGCTTATGTTGCACAAGTGAACACTTTCACAGTATGACTTCCCATCCATCACTTGGCATTACCACAACTGTGCCGCAATGCAGGACAGACAGCACCCACCGTAAAAGATGTATTCCCATGGCCTGTGCTGGTTTAGAGGCCAGGGCTTGACTGGAGACAAAATTGGTGCCTTAGCATCCCCAGTGCGACTAGACACGGTAGACACAGTGACTTCAGGGGCCATGGACTCGGGCACGTTTGGGATTTATTGGCTGCCGTTTGGGGGAGCCTTGGCCATATGTTTTCCTGAACTTTTGTTTTTCTGTGTCTCCCCAGACATTCTCCATACGCCTGTAAGAACAGAGCAGGAAGGTCTGGGAATGCAGACACACACCCTGGGTTCCTGGGCAGAGGGCAAGAGGCGGGCGAATTGTTTTCTTCCATTAAGCCCTGCCCTGAGCAGAAAGAAATCATCTCTAAGCTCTTGTCTTGGGTGACATTTTCCCTGACACAGAGTTGCTTTTCCTCACCTGTCTAAACTAAGTAAAGGGGATCCAATATCCACTCAGCGCTGATCTTTTCAGCAGATACTCAAAGGATAAAGTAAGGATAATTTATTATTCTTTTGCTTAATCCCATAGAGTGGATTGTGAACTTCCAAACAGTAAGACATTCTTCTGAGAAAAGAGGCCCCCTTATCAGCTTGGCCCTGTCCAAAATAACGATGACTTCACCTGGACTTGGGCTTCACGATGTATTTGTCCCCCATCAATAACTTATACCCCAGATTGCTTTTCACCTCTGTAGAAGAGAAATCTGGAAAACACAACAGCTCACCCCTCTTAAATGCATGCCGGTTACAACCCACCTCCAGCTTTAATTAAGTTCCCCACGTAATCCCGAAGATGAGAAGGGAAGGCCAGGCTCCTGCCATCTCACTTGGCTCAGCTAGAGGAAAAACAGTTAGGAAAAACACAGACATGCCAAGTTTGTTCCATTAGAAGTTGTTTCTTTTATAAGGCATAATATCCAGGTAGGTTTTGCGTACCTCATGAACAAAAAATTTCAGTTGCTCTTAAATTGAATTTTAAGTACAAGTTTTAGATATAACCACAGATGATTTGTTTGTTTGTCCTAGCTACAATTAGAGATGGACATCAATGTAAACAGTCTGCAGCACTCAATAGACTTTGCCGCCTGCAGGAGGCCAAACACCAGGGCAGAGCTGCCGTTCGGTGTGGTTTCACGAATGCCCCATCCCCTGTCTAAGGCCTGTGGGGTCACTAAAGGGCAAGAGGCTCTTTGAGTAGACTTCCTTATGAAGAGAAAAGTGTCAAGATGGAGCTCCAAAGTTATCCCAGTGCGTGTGTATACACACTTACTATGTTTACTAACGCAGGCTGTGTTTAAATTCACCTCCTTGGGACAGATATGTAGTGAAAGGGTCCCTCAGAAGACAAGCGTTCCATTTTTCCCCTCATCTTTACATTCCGCGAAGTAGATATTCAGCTATTATTAGTTTGTTCAGTTACAGTCTTAATGCTGTATTTCTGAATTTATTCATTCAAACATATCTATTAGCACCTATCATATTCTAGGCAATCCATGAAGCATTAAGGAAAGCAAGATAGTTCCCTCATGGAGTTTACCACCTACCACATTGAATAGTTTCATCACACAAATGAATTTGTAAGCATGTCCTCATACACTACAGAAAGAGGGTTAAAGATCATTAGAAAAGTCCGAGAATTTTTTACTTCATACATAACCTCCAAGTTTATATTACTGGCTCAAAAAAAAAATAATGGCCTCAAAAACCATTCCCTTCCTGTCTACCGTCACATACCACAATGCTATGTGTGTAATAATGATCCTAAGATTGTAATCAGCCCAGACACTCCTGTTCGCCTAGTCACTTTGCAGTACAAAGTGTCCTTGGTGTGTTTGTGGTGACACTGATGTAGTGAAGCTTGTGCTGCAAGTAATATATAGGTGTAGCCATGCAATTATGTACAGCATGTTACTTGATATTGAAAACTATGTTATTGGCCTATGCATTTACTGTACTTTCTTTCTGTCGTTGTCTTAGTGTGTACTCTTTATACTTATGAAAAATATTTAACTGTAAATCAGCCTTAGGCAGATCCTTCAGGGGAATTATTCCAGGTGGAGTCTTTGTGATCATCACAACCTTCTAGTGGGACAAGATGTGGAGGTAGAAGACAATGGCACTGATTATATTAGTCACCAATATGCTGTTGAGACAAAATATCTGACATACATAACTTAAGGGGGAAAGGGTTTCCTTTGGCTCACAGTTTCTGAGGTTTCAGTCCACAGTAAGCTGGCTCCAAGGCAGAAACATCATAGCAGAAGGGTGTGGCAGAGGAAAACTGCCCAACTCATTGCATCCAGGAAGGAGCAAGCAGGGAAAGATCCAGAGGAAGGGACCAGGGAACAGATAAGGTTCCCAAAGTCATCGGCCCATGACCCCTTAGACACACCTGGAAGCGTGCTTTGCTAATCAATCTCCATGGCATCTCTCAATCCCATCAAGTTGACAATCCAGACAAATGGTCACGCTGATGTTCTTGCTCCTGTGTGGGTCTAGGCTAATGTGTATGCGTGTGTCTTGGTTTTTGGTACAGAAATTTTAAAAAGTAATAAAAGTTTACAAAAAATGTTGAATACCTGAAATCTTATAAAATAAGGGCACAGAGAAAGAAAAGAGTTGTGTATGCCTGCATAAAATGTTTTTTAAGTAAACCGTTACTGCAAAAAAGTCAAAAATTTAAGAAATGAGTAGCTTTTAAAGTAAAAAAAAAAAAAGGTTATAATGAGTTAAATTTACTATTGAAGAAAGAAAGAAAAGTATGTTTAAGGTAGCCTGTGTGCACAGCGTTTTAAAGTGGGCAGTGGTACAGAGTGGTGCCCATGGCCCGCGTGTCCACTCACCACTCACCCACTGCAGCCTCCAGTCAGGTAATGAAGCACAGGTGCCCTGTGTTTTACTTTCATATTGCACTTGTACTGTCCTTTTTCTATGTTTAGAAATACAACGCTCCCCATTGTGTTACACCAGTTACGGCATTCAGTGCATTACACACAGCACAGGTTGTGGACTTACGGCAAGAGGCTACACCACACAGCTTATGTATGCAGGCGGTCCTGCCATCTAGCTTTGCGTATGTCCTCTGTGATGTCTGCACCATGACAAAGCTGTCTCAGGACACATTTCTCAGAACTCTCCCTGTCACTCGCTGTCATGTGACTACATTTGTTTTCTGATTCTCCACTAAGGCATAGAATCATGAAGCACAGAAACTCTGGCTCATTGATTTCTGTATTCCTAACTCCTGGCACATGGCAGGTACTCATTGTTGGCAACTGAGTTAAAGCTAAAAGAAAATTAAAATGATATAAAAATTTTCCTAGATAACCGAACACAAGTTTCTAATAAAAAAAATGAACATTTGAAATATCTGAATAGAAAAAGGTAGGGTGTTCCAAATAAATTAATTAATCCCGCCTACCCTCCTCCATCCCACTCCTAAAACCCAATACTGTCCCACAGGACTGGAGAGTCTCCATCATTCAGCAAACCATGCTCACTGCGTAGGCCCAGTGTCCCTTACTGTAATGAAATGCCCAAGGCAGACTAGCTTTATGAAGAAAAGAGGCCAACTTAGCTTACACCTGTGGAGGTTCAAACACATGGCCCCAGAATCAGCTCAACTGTGCTGAGGACCTCATAAGAGATAGAAGTGCAATGGCAGGAGCATGTGTGAGAGCAGAGATCATAGGCTGAGACAGGAAGCCCGAGCAATTCAGGGGCTGGGCTTGTGCTTTTAACAACTTGCTCTCCCAAGAACCATCTTCGTCCATCCCAAGGGCGGGCTCCCAATCACCTGGGACCTCTCCACGTGCCACTGTCTCCCAGCATCACCACTCGTGGACCAAGTGTCCCACACGTGAACCCTCTGGAGACCTACTCCCAATGGATCTAACCCGTGGCACTCACTGGTACTGAAACACAAGCCTTCTAGGAATTCCTTTATTTCACAATAGCTTTGCATTTTTTAAATAATTAATGTGGATGATGACAACACAAGCTATAAAACTGACACTAACATACACGATCCAAGGCTGGGGCTGAACTGCAGAGCTGCAATCTAATCTAAATTACTAATCTCATGTTGTGTTTTTAGGCAGTTAGTTTTTATAGCTAAAAAAATGGTATTGTAAATTATTGTAAAGTTAATATGACTTAAAGAAGTGGGAAAGAAATAGCAGATGTTAGAGGCTGTCTTTCCCTCCCACCTATACCAATGATTGCCAGCTGGACAGAGACTCCTTAAGCAATGCACTGATCCAAAGCAAGAAAGCATAAGATGTGACATGGAGAAACAGAGTCCGGAATGAGGCTACGCCTGGAGAAACTGCCCATCAGAATGCAGTGCTGGCTGTGATGGTGATACATGGTAACTGGCTCATTCCTTGCAGGCTGTCTTCTCTCTTTGGAGGCAATGTGGACAAACTGCCTAGCCCTTGTCTTTTAGGTAGAACCAAGAGATTCAGCATGGCCGGAGAGTTGGGATGAAAAGTGACAATGCATTTAATCCCCTGTGGAAGATGCTCCATTGCTCCAGGTTCTCCCGCCATGGGGCCATTATACTATGAGCTGGTGGTTGCACCAGCATCCTGAGCCCAGGAGTGACCACTGAGCATCCCACCTGCAAAGATGGGCACAGAGCGTGCATGAGAAACGAAGAGATTTGGGGGAGATTTGGGGTTTCTTTGGTGTTTGTTCTTGCAGCATGATCTGGTTTCACTTATCTGATACTCAGGGATACACTGGCAGGGCTGAAAGACTAGGTTAGGGACAAAGGAAGTCTAAATCAGTGCTACCAAGCCGCTCGACTTCTGTTTTCCAGGAGAGAGATTCCATCCTTGGCATGGTAGTGTTCAGGCCAGACATGTGGATACTTGCTTTGCAGCGCTATTTTAAGAATAGTGTATCTGAAGCCTCTTACCCAGTTTCCTGCCCACAGTGAGTGCCCAGATAATGGTAGCAATTAATAGTCTAACTTTTATCACCCTCCTCCAAGATTTGCTTGGGCGTGATACAAGTCTAGAAGGAAAGGGTTGACGGAACCCAGCCCTGCACCCCATCATCCAGCAGATATTGACTTGAAGCTCTTCCATGAATCAGTCACCACCTAGAAGTCCCTTCCTGAGTGTGTTTCGCAAGCTATCCAGGGAGTCAGGGACAGAATACGTGGTCCTGCGGAAGTGCACCATCCTTCAGGGAAGTACAGGTTGTTACAGGAGGCCTTAGCAGAACCACTGCCCCAAGCATGGGCATCTGGGAAGGCTCCCTGGAGGAAGTGATGTGGCAGCCAGGAAATGTGAGACAAGCCTGGTATAAAGAAGGGGACATGTGTGCTCCCAGGGGAGGGCCAGCATGTTCCAATGCCCAAAGAAGGAAAATATCGTGCTGGCAGAGAACCACAGTGGCTACAATAGCAAGGTGTGGCACAGGCAGTGTGAGGTGCTGGAGGCACAAAAGGGCATCCAGAGAGTCTCGCCAGCAAATGAAACATCTCAAGATCGTGTCTGCTCTTTAGGTACAGGGATAATGTGAAATAAAATCCTGCAGGGCATGGGAGACAGAAGATTGTGTCACTTCTCCTAACATCTGTGCATAATTGTCTTGGTCACTCGTTGCTGAGACAAACACCTGACACCCAAAACTAGGGAAGAAAAGATTTATTTAGCTTACAGTTCTTGGTGGTTTCAGTCCATTATCAGCTGACTCCAAGGCAGGGTGGCATGGCACTAGGGCAACACTTCAAGGCAGCAGCCAGAGCAAAAGGGAGCAGCCGTTCATGACGGCTGCAAGCGACAAGAGCAAACCAGGCCAAAGAGGGAAAAACACGCCCTCATTCCGACCTTACATTGTATGTCGGCTCCACCCCTGGGCGGGTGCAGAGCTCACACCGCCAATCCCAGCACTAGACAAGGAGTCAATCACAAATGCTAGATTCAACCACTTCCGTGACTACATGAGGGTTGGGGGGGCCGTCTATATACAAACCGTAACAATAATCATCCAAAAACCTCCCACCCAAGTGGCTCACAGGGAGCACAGCCTGGGTCCCTTGGCATGATGGTGTCTGTGATGCCAGGAAGACCCCCTTATCTGCCCTCCTTCCACCTTCTCCCCGCTGTCTCAGCTCAAAGCCTCCAAAACACCACTGCTTCACCGGAAGCTCTTGACTGTCGTGGCAATCAGCGCCCCTGAATTGCTGAGACAGGATGAAATTTCTCCCTCTTACTCCGCCCACGTTTCAGACCCTTAAGCCCCAGAAGCACAGGACACTGTGCATTAGAAATGAGAGGAAAGGAGAAAGAAAGCGGTCTCTTCTCGCTTCATTCCCCTAGGAGGACATCAAGGATAGAGAAGAATTCCTCATGCCTTTGGATTGGCCAGGAGAGTTAGAACCTCTCGTCCTGAAAGATCCTAATTACTTCTGGCTGCTTCATCCACCCCTCCCAGGATTAAGAGACACAGCAACGTCACATTTTAGATGTTGAATTCACTCACTCAGCACTTCACCCTACCAAAGATTTGCACAGAAACTCAACACCCAGAACCAATAAAGCCTGTGCCATAAAAAGTAAGTCAAAGTACAATGGCACCCGGCAAAGCAGCCAACAGATTGTCAGCCCGTCCTCTTCAGCAAGATCCTACAGAAGCGCCAGCTGAGAAGTCTGAGAAAGATCCAGGCAGGGAGTGAATCCCACAAGACC
>RJWT010029022.1:0-15046 GCA_004365215.1 Cuniculus paca | reverse complement strand
AGAGGAGGTGGAGCATTTTTATTCCGTTCTAATTTCACATAAGGAAATAAAGGCACAGAAGGCTTACGTAACTTACCTAAAGTCATAGAGTTAGTAGGTTGTAAAGTGAAGACCGAATCTGGATTGGGTTCTTTCTGTCACAGCATGTGGCTTCTGTGAGTTTAACACACCTGTGTGAACCTCCAAGGGGGTTTGTGCCTATGTGATCAGGGTCTTTGCTGAGACCCCTGTTTATGCCCTGGAACCCTATGCGGGGGAAGCAATCATTTGGAGCCACCATAACAAATCAGACTTAAGCTCTCAGCACCAGCAGAGTAGTTACAAGAGGTGCCTTCTCTGAACTGGGCCTGCTCTCTCTGCTTACTGTTGCAGAAAGGAGGAGCTGTGAAACGGGTCATGTTTACTTGGCCCTTAGGGTTAGTCTCCTGGACCCTGGGTACTTACTAAGGAGCAGAGAACTACTCTCATAACTGTGATACTCATAAAACCCTGAGGACAACTAGCATTGAGAATGCCAAAAGTTGCTGGTCTCGTAAACTTAGGAAAGCCTAGTGTATGTTCTTGAGTGCAAACGGCGACACTGACCCTCTCGTTGCATGCTTCAGGTAGGTGCCTCCCATTACTCCTTGGGCTGCCTGCAAGCTCACCTTCCTTGCTCCTCCCACTGCTTCCCACTTTCCCTCAGCCTCTTCCTACCGCTGACTCACTTGGCAAAGCTGTGCATCGGCGGCTCTAGTGTGTTCTCCCTTGCTATACCTGTTCCTCTTGCTGCAGCTTTCATGCACATTTGCTCCCTAGGCCCAGCTAGTCTGTGGCAAGGACTTCTCCAGGGAATTTTCCAGGCAGTGAGGGACATATCTGTCCATACCCTCCAGATCTGACCATCTGTTGCTCTGAACACCCCAACACCTGACTTTTAGCAAAGTACTGCTAACCACAGGTATTTTGTACCCATATTTACCCCCAAGATGAACAGGACCTGTGTCTCTCAGTCCAGCCCTTTCATGAGCCATGTCCTAGTTCGGTTTTATCTGACATTTCCCACTGCATCTTCTCTACTTCTTGACCTAGATCTCGTCTCCATGAAACCCTTAGTGCTGTTGATTCTAAGCTTTCTTCAGCTAACTTCTAGAAAGCTTTATTTCTGCTGAAGTCAGACTTCTGCCTCTCCAGATCATGAAATCTCCTAGTTGTCAAATCCAACCCTTACTCTAAACTCTTCCTATATTTGATACTGACCACCTTTTGTAACTCATGCTTCTTGATCTCCATATTCTCCTGGGTTGCTTCATAGCTTCTTAGGTGGGTCTTCTCAGTGAGCTTTAATGCTAGCTCTTCTTTAATCCATCACAAAAATGTTGTCCAGCGTTCTCATACCTTCATTTACCACCCTAATACCTACATCGCAAATATATCCATGTGTAATCACCCTGAGGACAGAGGCCTTATCTTTCTAGTGAACCTCTGCATCCACACCAAAGCAAGTATCTAGTAAATATAGATTGAGCACACCGCAAATTAAAATCTATATTTTCAGCTCGGACTGATTTTTGTCAGTTTCAGATCTACACAGAGATTTGCAGGCATCTCATTCTCTATGCTCAACAGATTCTTCAAGTTCAGCAGACCCAAGGCAGACTTTCTCAGTCCCCCATCCATAACAGGCTTTCTCCTGTATTCTTCCTCATTCTCATCTGTCCAATCTAGAAACGTTATCTTTGTATCAGACTCTTAACCTTTTTCTACATTCCTCCCCTAATCTCCATCAATAATTAACCAATTTGTATTGATTCACACACAAGCTTTTATTGAATGCTTTATGCCAGGATCAGTGCCAAGTGAGAGAATACAAAGCTAAACACATCCTAACTCTTTCTCAATTCATCTTCTCTCTATCTGCCACAGAACCAGGTCAGGACCTCTGTGTCTTTCACTCAAACAGCTTTATTGACCTCTTCACTGGTATCTCTGCCCCTATCTTCAAGCATTCTACCCCCTCTGAGGGCCTTCAGGTTATTCTTAATATGCAAACCTGCTTGCCATATCCTTACTCAGAATTATTCACCGGCAGCCCCAATGTCAAAAGTTGCAGTCCTAAAACTCAAACTATGGTGCCATGATCAGTTGTGAAGTGTGTCACAAGTAATTTTGATATTAATAACAGTCCAAGACCTGAGGTTTGCAAATTATTTAAAATTTTAAACTAATTCAAATTATTGCCATAAAATGTCACTTTCACTCTCTTGAATTCCCCTATGCTCTCTTGAGTGGAAGAGAAAGAGTTGCATTACAGCCCACTGAGAATTGTGCATCTCTGCGGGCCCACCCTCTGGAGCCCGTTTTAAAGCTGATCATCCCTGCGCATACCTGTTCCCTGGGCACAGGTTGCAGTCTTCAGGATGAAGTCTAAGCCTGGCATAACCAGCATTAACCTTGTGATCTAGCACATGCCTACCTCGCCAAGCCTATTGTTTTTTCTAGTAGTTTCTTCTCATCATATGCAACACATACTGAGTTCCCTGTAGTAACTAAACCTTGCTACTTTCATCTCATACCTTTGAAGATTGTCTCTTCTACTGGAAATTCCCCATCCCTGTCATCTCCATAAAAAATGACTACAAATAATTGAGGTACCAGCTGAGGCCTTGCTTGAGTAATCTGACCTAGTCTTAGCTACTTCTTCTCTCTTTTACTCACTTTGTATATTCCTTCACTGTAATTTATCTCAGGTGTTATTTTCTGTTATGTTTATTTTCCCACTGGGCTGTGAAGCGCATTGGAGTTAATGCCTTTTTCTGTTCCTCTCCCAGTTTTGTAGAAGGCCTGGACCTGTGTGCTCTGAAATCTTGTCCACTGGTCCCAACATTCTCCAGAAGCAGGCAAATTTAGTACCATGTAACTTGGTGGGCTAAAGAGATAGCTCAGCACAGGGTCAGCACAGAGCATGTGCAGCTGCTTCTAGCTCATCCTTGATGGTTATATAGCCCTGGACATGTTGCATAAAACTTACATGCACCTCAGTTTCCATATGCATGGTCTGTTTGAGGGACTGTCCTATGAAATGGTGCCTCAAGTTGGAAAATGTATAATGGAAAACATGGACAATAATAGTTAAAGGGAGGCCAAGCTGGACACCATTAATGTTCTAGCACTGAATAGCTATCTGTGAAGTTTTGGTTTGTAATAAACAGAGACTCCATGGCTACTCAGAACACATGACATGAGCTGCAGATATAAGGACTTTTAGTCGAGCGGAACAGTGCATATGTGTTAGCCTGGCACTCAGGGGGCTGAGGCAGAAGTAGTGTTCAAGAGTATTCATGAGTTCAACACCACTCTGGACTACAAAATGAGTTCGAAGACAGCCTGGACTATATTACAAGATGCTCTCCAAAAAAATTAAATGAAAAAGGAATTTTAGCATGGTAAAATGTGCAGTGTGTACTAGTCTGGAGAGAGACTGAAAGAAGGGGGCTTCAGACCAAAGACAAAAGGTCCTGTGATCTGAGCAGGAGAGTGGTAGCTTAGGATCAGGCTGTTTTGAGAGTTTGTTGAAAAGAAGCTTAACGGAGCCTGATAACTATCTAGATGTGGAGGTTGAAGGAAAGGCATGAGTCTAGGTGTGAGTGAAGTCACTTATTAATTTGGATTCTGTAAAAGGTGGATGTGACTCAGGGCAATGGAAAGCAACTGAAAGTATAGCTGTCTCCCCTGTATCACTCTGTATGAAGCCCATGTTCCTGAAACAAAACACAGAAAGCACTGATTATCACTTGTTTTATCCTTTTTCACCTTTCATTCAACTCTTAATTTTAGCCATTTGTTCATATGTCTGTCTTCACTAAATTACAAATCTGTGACCGTAAGAACTGTGCTCACTATATATTTTCCCTTGAAAGCTTTTTTTTATATATAGGAGTTCTCAATGTTAATATGTTAGAAAGAAATTATAGGAAAAGCTCATTCTTTCCCTAGGGTTCACATGAGTCATTTGGTGCCATAAGGTCACTTTTGTCTTCTGTCACCAAAATAGAAAAATTAAGGTGTCAAAGAGTACTATGAATAGCAGTTATGAAATACGATCATTTAAAATAATGAAATAATGTCACTTAGCCTGATTATGGACCTTACCTCCCCCACTTACATTACCTTCCCCACTTAAAAATATTATAAAAGAAAAACTGATCTTTGCCTCAGTAGTTTAGATGCTTAGCAATATTTGGAATTGAACCGGAGAAGAAATGAAGTATTAGCTACCTGTTTTTCCTTGCCTGTGGGTATCATACATGTGATATTCCATTTGGTCTTAACTTTTTCTCACGTTTGCACCTTGGTTGGGATGTAAGCATTATGGTAAAGCTTTGTGTTAAGTTCTTTGGATTTGTGGGTGTCCAGTCCTTCCCTTGTTTAGGGAGGGAAAGAACAGGTGCGGGGAATCCATGAGAATAAGTCTTGCAGGGTGTCATGTCCAGAGGGTAAGGTCCTTAGTATGTTCTTTTCTGCACTTGGCCATGCCTGAGATGGAAAGAAGAAATTATACAACTTGCTATTTACCAGTACAAGAAGACAGCAAGAGACCCACCATTGAATGCCTACAGATTTAAACAGATCCATCCCTCACTTAAGTACTAGGAATTGAACTTAAGGCCTTCACACTGAGCTATATTCTCAGCCCTTTTTTAAAAATGGTTTTTGTTTTCACAGGGTCTCACTAAGTCTCTAAATTGCCTGGGTTGGGCTTGAACTTGCAGTCCTTCTGCCTTAGCTTCCCAGAGTGCTGAGATTATAGTCATGTATGTAGCTCTAGACAAATCTTTTATGTGCCCTAGGGCACCAAGTGGAGTAATAAATGTTCCTGCTGGTATGAAAAATAATGTACAGAATATTTCTTACTTATCAAAACAGTATTACACATAGTACCTCTTATTCTTGTTCTCTCAGAAGCCGTCTTGTGAAGTTGAATAGAAGGACTTACAGAACTGCGTGGAGCAGTGTCTGGGCATTTTCTTCCTTGTTATCTTTTCTGAAATTCTGAATCAGTCTCTCTCCAGGTACATCTAACCACTAGGAAGTTAATGTTGATTTCTGAAGCACTGAGAGCAAGGAATTGGGGGAGGAGGCTCTAGCCAAAACGAAGACCTGTGTACTTAAATATAGAGAGTTGTTGCATCAGACTAGCCAGATGCAGTCATGCAAAGTCTTTTTGCTTTTATTTTAAATGTGATTTTAACTGGGTGGTTATTTGGTTTCCTCACCTGTACCAAAATCCATACATAGTAATCAGTAATATTGACCAAGCCCTTTTAGAGAATGTATCTCAGTACATATAGTTGTTACCTCGAGTGATCCTCTCAGCCTCCCCAGAATGCTGTCTTCATCTAACAGATGACCTCCCCCACAGAGAGTTTAGAAACAGGGTCCTATAGCCTATCAATAATCAGAATAGGCTCCCAGGATGTGGTACAGCGGCCCAGGCTCTCGAGTGTAATACCGCGCCACCTCAGATCCAAGGAAAACTGCAGAAGGCAGCACGATTATGAAAAAGAGACCAGAAAATATAAACAGCCCAGCAGACTGAGCATACAACGCTCAGGCGCGCACACGCCCCCATAGCAGTGGGCCTGAATGATCATCGGCATCCAGACTGATAAATGTGAGTCACGATGAGAAGGCCAAATAATGCCCACGATTCTATCTATCCATCCATCCTATCTCGATATTTTTAAAAGATGCTAGATGGAAATATACCATGTTTTTAAAAAGATTACTATCCAAAACGATGAAAATAAAACCACTTTTGATAAAGCCCCAGTATCAGGGAGACAAGCTTTGGAAAGTGATTTATTTTTCAGTAGCGAACATTTTCTCCCGTTTCTCTCCTGCTCCTGGGTTCCAGAGCCTCTCTTCCCTGCTGTCTGCCCCAGAACAAAGGTTGTAGACCCCTTGACTGCCTCTGCCTCCTTGCTGGACTTCTGCTCCAGAAAAGATGACAGTAATTTATGAGTCACCCTTCACCGTGTGCGCACACACGCCCTCCTCTGTGTGGCTCGGCTCCTGTGGTGGCAGGTAGCAGGAGCGCAGCGCGGTAAACATCAGTCCTTTCCTAAAGCACCATGAACAGGCGAGGGTGGAGATGGCCAGGGGATGTGGGGCTCCAGAGCGAGGGGAAATCTCGTCTTTGTCTGACCAGGGAGATAAATGCCCAGACTGCCCCTTCAGGTCTATTAAGTGTCTATGGGGTGAGAAAGGAAATTCTTCTCTTCTTTGCTCCCATTGCCCTGCATCCTCTTTATTTTTTTTTCTCTCTTTGTAGAATAATATAAATTTAAAAAAAAAAGAAAGAAAGAAAAGAAAAAAGCCCAGCAGAAATGGAGTTAGGATGCTGTCGACCCTGGCGTTGATGTTATTTATTTTCCTCAGTTGCTGCTCTGGAAGCCTGGAGTTGACAGAGCGGTTTTGTAGAATAGAAACATTATAGACTGTTACTGTCAGAGTGTTAAATGTGATGGATAGAGAAATAGAGGCGAAGGAGGGGACTTAATACTGAGAGCCAGGGTGCTCATGGGAAAATAAACCATCCGCATATAAGAAATGAATGAGGTAATGTGGCGGGAGGTAATGGGCTTTCGCAACATGCCGGAACAGAGATGCTTATTACAGGGTGTGCTTAACCCTTGGTGTGCTGATTTCCCTTTGTGGGTCCCTCTGGGGGACAGCATGTGTGGCTTTTCTTCAGGCAGGGAAGCCAGCTCATAGAGGAGTGGAGACAAGCGTGTTCTTAATAATGCTGCATTAGGAGCCTGCACATCAGAGAGTTTGGCGGCTCAGGAGAAGCCCATGAGCCCTGTGGCTGTGTCAGACAGAATGTGCCAGGGGGGCTGGGTTAGGAGAAGCAGAGAGGGCCATCGGGGGAGCATGGGACTCTACTGATTCCTCCATTAGAGACCTCAGGGGGCTGCTTCTGTTACAAGGGAGAGGGAGAGATTCATGTCGTTGGCTTCATGAGTGACCCCAAATCGTTCTGCCACTCTGTACAGCACATGCCTAGCAGTTCATCCGCTGACCAGAATGTGGTAGAGCAGAGGCAGAAGAGCAGACAGTGTCTAGGCTGCTGCATGTTGTAGCTGTAAGAAGGTGACCCTGTCAGGCGGAGATCCTGCAGCAGGTGGGACGGTGGAGGGGACCCAGCCACTCTCAGTGGGGTGGGTGAAGGGAACCAAAAGGTCACCAGCTTCAGTCAGCAAGGAGCTTTTCCCTTATGCTGAGTTCCTATGACCTTTCCCACCTACCTTTGTGTCTTGGTGGTGGCCAGCCCTGTGTTTTGCCTGAGACAATGTTAGGTAAATTATGAGACTTTGTTGATATGCATCCCTGGCAGGGCTGCCTGCTGTGTGGACTTGCAAGCCATTTCACCTCTCTGAGTGTGAGTTTCTTCGTGTATAACATGAGGATAATGCCTCCTCATAAAATTACTAGCAAAATTAAACATCATGCTTATCAAACAGGGATAGGTTATAAACCATTAAGACAATACCATTATATATTATTATTATTTCTGTTGTTAATAAGAAAGCCGTATACATGTGTTAAGTAGAAGATAAAGAACTTCAGCACAGAAGTAATGTTTTCAAGAAAGCTCCCATGCTTTACCATAATTAGAGCTACTCCCGCCTGATGTTAAAGAATCTCTTTGCTTCCAACGGTGCTCACGTTAACAAGGGCACTGCCCTGGCGGATGCTTTTCTTCTGGCACTTTCACACGATCACCGACTTTTAGGGCTGGAAGAACTCATGGTGAACTTGCATAGTTGGTCTTCATTCAGGTTAAAATATGTTTCTTGATGAAGTATAAACCCTACCTCCAGTGACTCCTGGATCTTTCCCTGGAGCTCCTCCATCTAATACATTCATCATGCCGACCTCATCCTCTGAGTCTTCCCTGCTGCCTATGAAATCAGGCCACAAAGGGTCTCGTCCTTACTGGGATGACAGGATAGTGCATATCGTGAGCAATTTGTGACAGACATTTTGCTTCTGAGGATGCTCATGGTATCCACAGGACTAGCAATGCTAGCTGGCACTGTTAATCTTGGTCTGTACTCTGCTTGTCCCACCCACCGTGTATTCCCGTGATGACCCGGCAGAAGCTAATCTCATCTTCCTGCTGCCTTCTCATACTGCTCCCTCTTACTCATGGAGAAGTTCTTATTTTTCTCCCCTGCACACGAGTCATTTGAGTTCCTCTAATGCTTATTTCAATCTTCTGTGTATACTAAGCGTCTCTCTATCCTTCAAACTTTGATTCTTCTCACATTCTTGGACAATGACAGCTTGCATTGAATTACTCAATTTGTCTTACTGTCTGTAATAACTGACTATATATACATTTTGGTTGCCTAATTGTTTTATATGAGAGTGTTTTGTCTTTCCAGAAGTTTTAGAAATGTCTTGAGACAAAGGCTATCCCCTATGTGTGTGTGTGTGTATGTTTTTTTTTTTTCTCCTCATGGTTATCTTTTCACTGCCTTATTCTCTAGTCATATCATGTTTTTATTTTCTCTGGCTTTCCTCACTAAATTAGCAGCTCCCTTTAGAAAAAGGCACAATCTTAGGTATCTTTTGTTATAGCAAGATGTCTAATACATAGCCTCTTCTTCAGCTTTTGAAAATTTTAGCAGAGTTCTCTTTCTGGCTCTGTCTACTTTATGTTCTCAGATATCCTCATAGTCAAACTTGGATCACTGGAATTGAATTAAAAGATGCATGTAAGTCAAACAGCACCCTAAGCAGGTCTCTCATTCAACAGTATTGTCACATATTAGAGCAAGAATATCTCCAAAGATTAAATGAGATGATATATTTCAAGAATTTATGAAACTCCTTGACCCATAGTAAGCACCAGAAATAGTAGTACTACAGGTTGAGTGTCCCTTACTTGAAATATTGGAGCCAGAAGTGCTTTGAATTTTGATTGTTTTTTATTTTTGGAATATTTTTGTATTGTAAAATGAATTATCTTGGAGTTGAGATAGAAGTCTAAACATGAAATTCATTCATGTTTCATATATACTTTATACATGTAGCTCAGAGGTAATTATATGCAATATTTTAAACAATGTTGTTCATAAAATAAAATTTTATGCTGTGGAACTTTCCATTAATGGCATCACATTGGCACTAAAAAAAAATTACGATTTTAGAGTATTTTAGATTTTGAGTTGCCAGATTAGGGGTCCTAAGTTTGTTGTGGTAACAGTAACAGTTGAGACACGGTAGGAAGTAGCGGTAATGGCAATAATGCCAGGTGTACTCTGGTCTACCTTTTTCGCTGCATTTATATTTTACTAGCCTTACAACTGTAATTACACAATGGATGGAGTCGATGGACTGAGCAACAATCACACTAGATTCTCCAGGGAGACCCCCTGGCCAGCCAGATGATTTTGTTCCTTATCAGTCTAAAAGCTGCAACCCTATCACGGTGGCTTCCTGAGTTCCTCTGTAATCCCAGAAACCTCTTCAACTGGGTCACTGTTGTCTGAAAGTCAAGTCCTTTGAGGTTCATGAAAGAAAGTATACTTTCAGATCCAGCTAGGTAACCCTGTATTTGCTTGAAATCTGGGAGGAGTACAGAAATCTTCTGGTGGTGATGGTCTGGTGACTGGTCTGGTTGCCCATAATCCAGCGTTGTTCAAGAGCAATTAGAACTTGGCTCACATGCTAACCTCAGCAGTCCAGGAGGCCCACACAAGGAAGATGTATACATTTTTAAAGTGTTTCATATTTTTCTCACTGAGCTGTATACTTGCAATTTGTGTGCTTTTCTATATCTGAGTTACATTCCAAAAAATGTTTTTATTATATGTGCTGCTGAAGCAAATGTAAAAAATGTTTTTAAAAATAGCATCTATTTTTCTTGTATTAATGGTACTGTGATATATGACTCACATACAAATCCTCAAGCACCTGTTGAAAAGCAAATGATTTGCAAACTTTGACCACATGGGCGAAATACATGTAGAAGCAATAAAAATTTCTTATTATGGATCCATAAATAAGTTTCCAGTGGGCAGCTATCCTTTGAGAGCTATTAACAAGCGTGTGAGTATCTTTGTTTCAAGTTGTAGCTTGTGTGTGTAGCACATACACAAAAGAGTGTGTGTGTGTGTGTGTGTGTGTGTGAGATAGCTTGGGAACTTCCCCCCCAGCACAAATACGCATGCATAAAACAGCTTTTCGCTGATTATTATGTGCAAAAGCTCATTTCAGCTGAGATGCCTGACTAGCCAGCCAGGAGCCCAAGCATGTAAGCAACAGGTTGGGTGACTGTCCCTGTTGGCTGTACCATGATTGCCCTCCCTGGACGTTAATCAGAGATTCTGGCGTAAAAGAAGCAGGAGATGAAGGAACATCCTTGTCCCTCCTACTCATAAGAAACAATTACGATGATGTGATTAAAAAAAAAAAGTCTAACATATGTAAATTAAAGTGCTTGTTGTCTTAAGGCAAGAAGAAGGTTTCATAATGTGGCCTTGAACATCCATGAAGCCTCGAGCAGTGAGGAGGGAAGATGAAACCACTCAAGCTCATAGTCACAAGCACTAGGCTAAACTTTTCAAAGCACTGAGGTGTAGTTGTATGTACTCAATTTTATTTGTGCATCCCCATTCTGGTAGGGTTGCTGTATTTATGGTCTTCAATTGGCATTTACCCCTTCACGCCAGAATTTCCATATTGGAACTAATTCTGCAAGTTGGCCATGTCGTGTTCCATTGTGAACAAGTATGTGCGTTCACGTGGACATATACTGGGGATGTACATGCACGTGGGTATTTGCACATGGGTATGCTTATGGTCATATGCCTGTTCTCATGGGCTCTTGGAAAGATTTTGCCTATTTGGGTATGCAGGGATCAATAACCTCTGTGCCAGTTCCATTGATAGCTACCCATGTAATGCCTTCTGATAGAAAAAAATCCTGATATCTCTAAATATTCATCTGACTTTTTCTACTACTCTAAAAGTATGAAGACAGAAAACTTCAGGTTTCTGATGTGGATTGGCGACGTGGGAGAGGATTATTCAGTGGAACTCATTTGTGTGTAGTGGATTACTGGGTACTACTAGGTATAGGTCCTTATGTCTGTTAAGCTGTGTATGGGGTGGGTGGGGAGATAACTTGGAAACTCCCCCACTACCCTGGCACAAACATACATGTGTAAAACAGCTTTTTGCTGATGACTGTGCACCAAAACTCATTTCAGCTGAGATACCTGACTAACCAGCCAGGAACCCAAGCATATAGACAGCAGTTCGGGTGACTGCCCTTGTTGACCATACCATGGTTGCCCTCGCTGAGTGTTAATCGGAGTCCAGAAAACTGTACCCACTTTTGCCAGCTGGACTCAGCCTGCTGCCTGAATCCAGGAGAGAGGTCAGGAGGAAAATGGATTATTTCCCCTCCTACCTTTTCCTCAGCCTCTTCTCCACATAGATCCAATAGCACCCAGGAGGACCAACACAATGTTCAAGGGGTTTCTGGCATCCAGAGCAACTTCCCTACAAATCTCCTTTTATTGGCATTTCCTCCAATTTAACCAGCCCTGAGTTGCATTTGAATCAGTTGAGAGAAAGAGAGGGAAGGCCAAGAGAGGACTCCCTGCCTCTCCCACCCCACCTCTGTGTCTCGGAAAAGCAGCTCACAGCCAGCTTTATTTGGTAAAATGCTGCAATAGATGCTTGTCAGAAATAATTTATTCCTGTTAGCTGTAATCTGAAGGAAAACAGATACAAGTCCTATAGTTAAAAAAAAAAAAGTAAAGTAGACTTGCTTTCGCTGACAGTACAAAGGTGTCATATACAAGAAGGATTGACACAGACCAAGGGGTCTTGTGGGAAATATGATAATAACTATAAAGAAGACAGATTATTCCCCAGTTGCCAACATTCAAACCTTTTTACAGTCAGTTCAAACATATAAAACTTTATTGCTCTAGCAGAAAGGGGAACAATTTCTGGTTGCACAGCTTTCCCAGGGCTGGGTTTATACTGTCTGTGTTATTGCTCTATAGTGGCATTTTAAAGTTTATTGAACAAGACTTTTACAATTGAAGGAAGTATATAAAACTGTAAATTTATTAGATTTTTCAGGATAAGTGCCCTTTCTAGTTGTGCTCAAGAATTCGGAGCTACGAGAAACTGCTAGTTACAAGACTTATTAATATTAAAGACTGAGAGTACGCACATTTTATACCTTAACTGATCTCAAAAATAATATTATTCTATTACTGAGAGTCACAACTCTGATGCTGTAGAATTGGATGGATACTCACATACATATAAGACTCTATGTACCAGATGTGTTTATCCTTTACAGGCTAAAAAGTTTGCTTTTGTTATATCTTACTTTATTTGATTTTAACAGGCTAGGTCAGGATACTACTCTGTTCATTGAAGGTTGTCTCCAGGTAAACGTTTTTCCCTCAAACCTTTGGTGATTTGCAAGCATTTCTTAGTGTGTGTGTGTAGTGCAGGTCCAGGTGGCAGATTTTAAGAGCATATTTTATGATGAAGTAATACATTACCACATCCACCAAAATCAAGTACACGTTTGATAAGCAGAACATGACTATGATAAGTTCTTTTTCCCTCTTAAACGTCTCATTTTTCATTTCTTAAAAGTTTTGTAGGAGACGATTTGAAAATGTTACAATCTTGATGATAATCTATATTCAAGTTGCTTGACCCCTGTGCTTTTAATAACTGCAGGACTTATAGCTATGTCCTTGGTTTCTGTCATACCCCCACACACACCCCTGGTGATAGTCAAGAAGTTCTCCTGACATTGCACTATGTTCCCTGGGGAGCACAATCATCCCTAATTGAGAACTCTTCATCAATGACAGAATTATAATAATGAAATAGATTCTACTCTAAATAAATAATCTAGGTTGAGTGTGGCAATTAAAAACACAGCTTATTGTTACCAAGTAAAATGAATTAAAGAATTGTTTCCTATCAGAAATACTAGACTATGGACATCTTTTAAAAATGTGTTTCTCCCAAAGAATGCAATATAACTTGATTTTTAGCCTTTTACATATAACTTTTCAGACCCATTTTACTGTATAGCTGTGCATCCCCCTATTGACTGACTTAAGCCTGAAAATATGTTTATGATACATCCACATGTAAAACCAGATCTTGTGCTCTTCTCAGACTATGATTAATTGCTGCTAAGTTTTCTGTTTTGATTTTCATATGCATATGCAGAAACATGTATATGTATGTATTATGTGACTAACCCAGGGAAGGATTTGAAAAGTACAGGGTTGATTTTGATTATAATTTTCTCCTATGACAAGTTTAATTTTGAGATACCCTCAACTTGTCTTTAATTTTCAATTTGTATTCTAGGGTTTTTTCCACCTCTTCAGAAGGTTTTAGTAATGGATAGATTAAAAACACCTGTTCACCTCTATGCTACCTAATATGGTGCAAGTACCTTATTTGTGTGAACAGGACTTTGATCTGGGATTCAGTGCTAATGTGTCTAATGGCCATAGCATTTACAGAAATAATTAAGCTAATGTGTTTTCAAAAGAGATTGAATTATAATAGGCCTTTGGTTTTTGACTGCCTGAGTTTTGGAATTCGATGCTTGATTTTTTTTTTTTTAATTCCAGACACTTGTAGCATACTGAGGGGCATCTACACCATATCTCAGCTCTGTCATTCAATGAAACCCTCATTCTTTTTACCCCTAGTACGCTTGATGACTGGGTAGTGTTAGTCATATGACTAACACGTGTTGCTTCTCCCTGCCATGTCTGCAGGTCACTGGGCCCCTAATCTATAAGAGTATCAGAAGGTTTCTTTTGTGAGGATGCCTGACATCCTTAAGAAGTATGATATAACTTCCTTTATTTAATGAACATCTTTCTGATGAGCTGGGCATATTATATGATTGGAAAGCAAATCACTGGAATGTGCTGGAGGTCTGGCTAGGACACCTGTGGAGATCGTCATTCATTCTTACGACTGTACGAGCTATTCGTTCTCACCCCTTTAGTAACATCTGTTCCCTCAAATCCTAATATACTTTGCCTGAATTTTCAAGTCATTGATATCCATGCTCAGTTCAGAACCCATCAGTGATAGACATGCCCAGCCTAGATTCAGGGAGTCATACACATTTAAGAAATCTGACTTGAAACATTGGCTATTGGAGGGTGTATTTAGGTCCTATTTGGTGAGCTGCCATCCTTACCAATCATAAGTAACTGTTTAATAAGGTTAACTAATTAAGGTTAACTCATTAAGTCTCTGATTTAAGTAGTAATGAGAAGTAGGAAGATTCAAGCATCCTGTTTCAGGCGCCCTATCCTCTGAAACCCTTGAGGCAAAGGAGGAGAAACTTATCTCCTGGATTCATAATACCCGTTTCTAGGTACCATGGAGGAAGCAACTGGGATGTGAAAAGAAAAGAGAAAAAGAAAATTAGAAAGGTCTGGGGATGTAGCTCAGCGTGAAGGCTCTCAGTTCACACACACACACATACACACGCAGAGAGAGAGAGAGAGAGAGACAGAGAGAGAGACAGAGAGACAGAGAGGGAGAGAACTGGTGAAATCAGTAAAAACCCTAATCCCAGTCCCAGCTAAATTCCAGGGAAGGTTTAGGTCCTGTATTTGTCCCAGGTTAGTAGACTATACCAGATGCCTGCAAATGTGCCATCCACAGCAGTGAGTTGAAAGGGACTTTGGAGGCTGAAAGGGACTGAGTGAGAACAACACGAAACAGCAAATGTCAGGGAAGTCAGTAAGCCCTGAATCTTTTATGAGACCTTGGATATTCTGATCACAGCACTGCTGACACTGAGATTGGAATACAGATTACAGGAGGGAGCGTCCGTGACAAGAAGCCCAGGCTTAAATCTTCCCAAGGTTTTAACATGCCTCACCATAAGAATATTTTGTTATTTTACTTGGCAGTATTTCCAGGGGAGGCCAAGCAAGGGAACATTGACTAAGCCAAGGGTAGGGCA
>RJWT010029021.1:0-15045 GCA_004365215.1 Cuniculus paca | reverse complement strand
ATATATAAATAAGTCTGGTAAATCAATATATAAAAGCAGATCACCTCAACAGAAAAACTGTTTAAAAATATAAGCCATAAAATGACAAAAGAAAAAAGTTAATGTATTAATAAGTATATAAAAAGACATTACGTCTGCTTAGTAATGAAAAATATACAGTATAAAATACTGAAAAAACTTTTACCCAGACAACAAAATGAAATGGTGATAATATCAGTAGTTTTGAAGACCATAAGGAAAAATAAATGTTAAATAATATGAAAGGACTCATCTCAGTATAAATTTTATTGTGTTCCTGGAGAATATTTAATAAACCACAAAATTAATATATATATAAAATTTTGGATGTAAACTTATGCATATAGAAGTTTAAGTCATAGCAATAACTGAGGAATAAAATGTTTGTGAGAAATAAAACAACTTTTTAAAAAAGTGAACATTTAGTTAATACCTGAATTTTCATCCTCGTGATTTTTAAAAATTTTCATCTTCATGATATTTTTAAAATTCAGGGTAAATGTTTATTATTGTGGTACTGGGAATTGAACCTAGGGTCTCACACATGTTAGGCAAGTGCCTTACAACTGTACAACACACATGTGCTATCTATAATATGAAACACTTATATAGTATATTAGTCAGTTTTTTTTTCACCGAGACATAAGAACTGACATCAGTAATTTAAAGAAGAGATTTAATTTGGCTCATGGTTTCTGGGGATTCAGGTCATGGTTCGCTGGCTATAAAGTGAAAACCTCATGGCAAAAGGGCACAGTAGAGAAAAGTCGCTTAGAGCAGGCAACAGGGAAACAGAGTACATAAACAATGCCAGAGAATTTCGGGTGGGTTACCAAACATGGACTTAACTCACTCTGACACATCCAGAAGTTCCCCTGGTAGATCCACAAGTCAACTAAATTGACACTTCCAACCTAACCACACAGATATGTGTATGTTCTGTTCCAAATTATGTTTATGGGAATTCTCCTACAGCACCTTCCATTTTGTGCTTCATTTCCTCATCTCACCCATGCAGGTAGGACTCTAAATTAATTATATACTCTAGACATAGAGTATATATATACATATCTATCTATTCATTATATAGATTATTAAAATTCCTTAAAATTTAGTGAGGTAAATTTAAATTGAATTATATTCTTAGATATGTAAGATAACTTCATTTTTGCTTCTATGACCCTACACTTTTCACTGAAAATTCAAAAATTTAGTAACCGCATTTTTACCCTCTTGATTTTTAAGGAAATAAGTCATTAGGTTACTCAATGAACCTTGAAAATTGAGGCAATGTCTTAATAACTTCCTGTTAGATGAATAGTTACATTCATTCCTCCATTCAATAAACATTTATTGTGTAATTATTATGTGCTAGGAACAACAAAATAAAGCTGTTTATTAGGATAACCTGATTCTGGTTTGGGGATTTACTAATATGTCACGCTATGCAGGCTAAGGATTGCTGTTGGACTGTGTTGGTAGCCACTAACTAATATTTATTAAATACCATGTGTACCAGTTATTCTACATCTGGTCACTAAATGTCATAAACTTACAAGAACTGGCTTATATAATATGTGCAGTGTAGGTCAGCATGTGGATTCTATGGTTTGCTCATTTAGGGACTTAGGCTGATAAAATAGGTACTATCTAGAACATTCCTAGTCACTATGCAGAGGGAAAAAAGCTCTGGAAGGTATTCCACTGGAATTTAAATTCTTGAACTGTAAGTGACATATGCTACTTCAAATCACAACACAGAGCCAAGTTGGTCACATGATCTCATTCAAGTACACAGAACTAGGAAGTATATTCATTTTATATATTGAAGGTGAAAAGCTGAAAATTAACATGAGCAATGTTAATGGCTGCTGCATGTTTTTTTTTTTTTTTTCAGAAAATGAAACGAGATAAAAATATGGCCATGCCATCCAAAACTGTCTTAATGATGTGAATTTTTCAATGATAGAAAATTAACCTAAAAACTAAAAGCATAAAGAATTGAACTTCCTAAAACTCAAACTTACTGCCTGTAAAAAATTTACAGAGTGAGTAAGTGGACAGAACACGTGGAGTAGTTCTAAATCATCAAATAATTTCACTTTATCCTCAGGGGAAAGTCTGAAATTCCTGCATGATCTGGATCTGTTCCCTAGAGATCTTACCTTCTTTCCTACTTCATGTCACTGAGCTCCAGATAGGCCATATATATATATCTAATAAGCCAAGCATGCTTCCAACTCAGGGATTTTACACATGTATTTCCCTCTTCCTGGAAGGCAACTTTTTAGATATTCACGAGGTTCACTTCCTAACTTTACTTAAGCCTCGGAGAGGCCTTACTACCCTATTTAATATACCTTTTTCCAGGCTTAGGTTTTTCCCTTGTAACATATATTACTAGAAAAACTATGCTATTTAGAGACTCTTTCCCCTAATAGGTGGAAACTAAAAAGAGAAAAAGCAGAGTCTAAAAATGTTGAGTGAGTGAGTATCACTTCTTACAAGAGTAGCACCCATGAGCCTAATAAATTATGCAGTATTTTAGAAATGGGTCCTACAGTACGAAACCTGCTGAACACAGTTTTAGATCTTCTTTTCCTCACTATATATTACTAACTTCATCAACCATACAGGAAGGAGATTCACATACGAAAGGATAAATAATATGAAATAGGATATGCTATCTTGTATTTCAAACAAGTGTTTTATCTTCCAAACTAACCTTAGGGGTTGACAAGGTAGTAAAAATGGATTCATGGGGTTCATCACAATCCTACTGAATGGAGTCCAAGTTTATGCAGATTTTGCAGCCACCTAACAATGGTCCATGGGCGGATATTCAAGAAAGGTTTCATAGAGTAAGCTCTTCTTCAACAGGGACTTTTAGGAGCCTTAGATAACTGAAGAAAATAATAGAAATGTTTTAATTAGGTCATAATTAGTAAATGTTACAAAAGTGATGGAAGTCTTTCTTTAAGAGCTAGAAGAAACAAATTACTAGAAATCTTTGCTTCCATAGGAATATCTATTATCTCAATTGAAATAAGGATAGGTAGAGTGGAAAATGATCACTTAGTGACTAAACGGGGAAAATATATAGTAAAAGAATTGGCAGAAAGTGATGTAAATTTTTCCTTGTGATTAAATAAGCCCAAAAAAGAAACCACATGTTTGATACAGTTACAAAACAGGCATTAAAGTGTTCCCAGAGATAAAGGGTTTCATTCTATCTCTACATGTATCTTGTTGACCTTTTTGATATTTTTAGGATACAATACATATTTAAACATTATTAGGTATGCCACAATATTAAGAATAGTACTGAGTCATTAATTAAATCAGTATTGTACACTTGAGAAGAAAGAATTTTATTTCTCTTCTATTTCAGTAAAATCAATTATTCTTTAAAAACTTTTATGAAGATTTGCAAGTTAATTTTCATGGTTGGATATGTGAATCATTAGCATAAGTAATACAATTGCTATTGTTGTTGTTGTTGCTGTTTTGTGGTAGTGGGGTTGGAACCAAAGGCCTCATGCATTCTAAGCTACCACATTTCCACTGAACTACACCTCCAGTTTATGCCAACCATTTTGAGACTGCAACAAAGTGGAAGCAAATGCACATTAATGAATTAGCAATTCTTGACTAGATTTTTATTTTTAACATGCTGTGGGGAGAGGGTAAAAGAAAAGTGAGTAACATATGTCAATTTCCTAAATGTTAAACATCTCTCTTACTTTGACAGTTGTAACCTTTGTTTTCTAGTTATCCTTCTAAATAAATACTTCCAAAATTAAGCAAAACAATCTTTTCATTTTCAAGAAAGGCAGTTCTTCTGCATTTTCATCACCTAAATCTTTAGAAATTTTGATTTTTCACTTTTCTTCACTGCCTGGCATTAAAATGCCTTCTTTTACTTGTGTTTGCATTACATTCAGTTCTAAAGAATCCTTTTTTCCCCTAGACTTAAAGAATATTTGAATATAAAATTGTTTGCCAGTTTTATCCATTCATTTAACAAGGAAGAAAACTATCCAAAAAGCATTAAGTCAATTTCAATCCACTGTGTTTTTTATTAAATCCAATTCATATCTTGTAAAGTTAATAATATTAAAACGAGTCATTAAATAACTTCAGTCAAACCACACCACAAAGAGCAACATACTACTGTAGAAATGCGTAAGACTCAACCATTCCATTTGACTAATTGCCTAGCCTCTCCTAAAATACTTAAGAATATTAATAAGTCAAATAATTTTCTCTCTATTATAGAGTAGCAAGACTGATACTTTTATAGTTTTATAACATTTCTTCTACTTAGACTGTGAACTCTATCATATTTGTCAATTTGTCATGTTTATCACTGATAATTTTACCGTTAAACATGATTTTATGAACTTTTTTTCTTTTTAGTACATTAATTTTAATTTTCAAATTTTGCAACCCAGTGATTAGTACATGCAAACCTTAATTCAAGCTAAATTTGGTAGTAGGGATGGGTTAGAAGACCGTGGCTGTTTACTTTTAGGAATTGTCACTGGGATGGCAAGGTGAATGATTCTTACCTTGACTGGTCAACTTTTCTCTTCTTCACAAATGTCAAGAAGTTAATACTACAGATTGTATCTGAGTCAGGAAAAGATAATATAACCTTTATTGTGATAGAAGGTAGGGAGAGAAAAAGACCGAGAGATTACACATTTCTATTTTTTCTTGTTTAGTGGGGAAAATATATTTCCCCTATGTAATGCATTATGCTCATATTGGCTTAAACTACTGCCTTTTAATTTCATGGAATTAAAATGTCCTAAACACACACACACACGCACACACACACACACACACACACACACAGCACAACACACAGGGATTGTGAAGCAGTCTGACTTCTTACTCTTTATTTTAGTTCAGTTGTTTACTAAATGTATGACTTAGGATATTATGCATATTTGATCTGTTTTTCTTCTACTGTTAGAATAGCTTCAGTTGACATTTTATTTTACATAGAAAAGATCAATTCTTATGTTTTATATTTACATTCATTTTATTTATAGAAATTTTAAAGCATATTCAATTATTATCTTTAAATAAATATTTCCAAATGATACAACACCATTAATGGGAGTTATAAAAATAAAGATAGAAAAGAAAATTTCATCTTTCTGCTATTTTAACAATGACCTAAGACAATCAGATTATAAAGAGAAAATATTTATTTTTGGCTTATAGCTTTGCAGAATCCAGTTCATGATCAATTGTCCCCATTTCTTTTGGACCTATAACGGGGCAGTACATCACGGCAGGGAGTGCATGGTAGAGCAAAGCTTCTCACTTCCTGCCACAGTTTATATCTAGATGTCCCCCACAAAGCTTCATGTACTCATAGGTGGAACTCTGGGAAGGTGATTGAATTATGGGAATGCTGTAGCTAACTTGATTTTAGGAGGTGGGGCCTGCTTGGAAGAGGTGGGTCACTATGAGCATTACCTGGAAGTGTGTATCTCCCTTGCCTGATTATCTCTTTGCTCTGTACTTCCTGGCTGCTATGACATCAGCAGTTTTCCTTTGCCCAAAACTTTCTACTGTGCCTTTCTACCTTGGAGCTGGCCAACTGTGTACTAAAAACATGAGCCAGAATAAACTTGTCCTTTAATTTGTGGATATAGGGTATGGTGTCCAGTGGTGAGCAAAGTACCTGAGAGTCTTCATGTCAGGAAGTGAAAAAAAATGAAAGAGGATGGCACTCAAAAATCTCCTTAAGGGCACACTTCCAGTGACTGAAAACTTGGGAAGTTAAGGCTAGACCCTCCCACTACATCAATATCTTGAAGTTTCCACTGTTCCCCAGTGCACCATTTGGTGACTAAGTCTTTACCACATAGACCTTTGGAGGACAGTCAAAGTTCAGACTATAACAAATGTATTAAATGAGTGCTCATATAAGTAAAACAACATTAAGACTAGTTTTGAAACAACAAACTATATTTGTCTACATATGTGTATATGTACTTTAACAAAGGCTATATTCATAATATTTTATGTAAAACAGTCTTCTGTCATTTGAACAGTAATTTTATTTCTTTGAATTTTCAACTTTTTGTTTTCTTCAATGAAATTGCATGTTCAAAATATATGAAATTTTAAGTTTGTAAAAAAACTCATACATAGATTTTTCATAATTCATCAGTGAAAATTAGGTAAAGAAAACAGTTTCACAAACTTCAGAAATCACAATTCAATAATAAAAACTAAAGATAAATTATATTGTATGTACTGATAATGTACAATGCTCACAAAAGTGGCAAGCAGCACAATATCAAATAAAGTATGGTGTTTAACAATAGAACCAGGGGATGTCATATAAGAACATATGTATGATTACATTGTTTAAAAAAAACTTTTAAGGAGCTGGTTAATATTATTACCTACTGAAGGATGTTGAATTTTGACTTGTAATGCTGGATCAGAACATATTAATAAAAATAAAATGGTGTAAACACCATCAGAGTTTAGAGGGCCCTAAGAGTTTGTGAAAAATTCATAATAGTTTCTGTTGCTCCACATTCAAATGCAATTTTGTATTATATTTGTGGGGTATAGGATCTATAAGTGTCATTATATTCCCAAAGGAGTTGTCTCCAAATAGTAAAGAACTCAGGACAAAAATAGGATATGAAGAAATTCTGATAACTTGGAAAGCCAGGTAAAATACTTCTTCATGTTATTATACATGTAAATTCTTTTATGTTTATTATACATATTGAATTTATAGTAGATTGAAAGGCAGAAAAATAACTTATGTTTTAACTATAGATTTTGTATTTGTGGAATGAAAGGAGCAATTGCTAAACAAACCATCCCAAAAATGTTAGTAAAAAAGAATTCTATTGATCCTGCTGAAGAATGTGTAATACCTTTATGAACGAAATTAATCCTTCACACTTTATAACATGTTCAGATCCCTTTTATATTCCTTGTGTAATATAGTCCCCCAATGAGAACAGATGGAATTTTAGTTCCATAAAGAACATGTTTGTACATATTAAATGACGACCAAAGTGAAATGGTTGGAAAGCAATATATCAGTCAATATAAGTCACTGAATTCCCAGGCTACTGATAAATATATTACTTTCAATTCCTTCCAGGTGTTGATCATAGCTAGTGAACCAAATGCTCTTAGATAATGTCTATGATGACATTATAATAACAATGTTATTATTATACATGATCATAACACAAGATTCTTAACACCTTATTCAACAATGATTGTGTCATTCATTGCTCTAAATACTTTTTGACTTTCACAACAAACCTGTGAAGATGATGCTATTATTTTGTCCAATTTCAAAGTTCAGAAAATTGATAGACTGTTTAAGAAAACTGTCCACCATCACATAGAAGAGAAGTGGTTGTGTTATAATTTAAACACATGCACAGTCTACCCTTTTAAACTTTTGCTAAACTGATAAAAAAGATAAATATGGTCAGTGACCATTAGAGAAAAGGTTATGTTTTCATAAACACATTTAAATACATACTTTAAAATTTGTTAAAAGTAAAGAAATATATAAACATTTTAAGGACAGAAGCTATAAATCAGGAAGCAGAAAATAAGGTAAAATACAGAAAGTGTTAAAATGACGGCAACTTTAAAAAATAAAGGATTAGTGTTGGGTATCTGTTAATTATGAAGAATGGTTGTTACAAAATCTATCAAATGATGATTTCAATGATATTTTTCTTTGAAAGACATTCAGGTGACTTTTACTTCTTTTTTACATGGGGAGAAGAAAGAGATGAAGGGAGGAGTGAAGCGGAGGGAGAGGAAAAGGAGTGGGGGATATAGAAAGAGAGAGAGAGAATTTTAAATATTCCATTTTATAGCCAACCTGTGAAAAACTGGTACATTAAATTCCCATTTGGCAACCCGATTGTATTAAGATAATAAATCCTTCCTAAAAATTTCCATTTTATGAATAAGTGAACCAATTCAGAATGTCTTCATTTTATTGATAATAGCATCAGTGTCACTAATGATAATGCTTTTTGACTAACAGCAATTAACTAGATTTGGTGAACTGAGCAATTGAGCATTGAATTTGAAATTAGTACATTTGACACTAAAGATGCTATGAGTACATATTAAAATGATTGTTGATTATTTAAAGATTTGTTAAGTTGATGAAGAAAATTAAAGTATATTGTGTTCTCTATTATTTAGGATGCTACTTGTTTCATACCTGCTTAAGACACAAAGAAAATTTATTGGCTTAGTAAATAATAAATTCAGTGTTTGCTCAAGGATTTAATGCAGAGTTTTATTGTGGAGTCAAAGATGTGTCTGTTTCTCTGTTAATCTCCCAACTCTACCCTCTATGTCTGTCATACTGATACCAGTGGGCTTTTCTCAGCAGGTATTAGAAGGGAATCAAGAGATGGAAGAAGAGTACAGAAAGGGGCTGGAAAGGGGATAAAAAATAATTGTAACAACTCCACACAAAGAATGTAAACATGTGTTGCAAACATGTACCAACAAAAGGTAGAACATCAAGAGATAGACTGAGGGAGGGAGGGAAGGAAGGGAAATGGGACAAAAAAAATGAATTAAGATGTGTTATGCACACATACCAATTCCCCACAAGGGATGTGATCATTATATAACACAAACATGTACTAATAAAAAACATAAAAATTAATTTTAAAAAAACTCCCATTTCCATTGTCACAGACAGGTACAGAGTATATTTTCCCCAAATAGCAAATTAAAGATCTGAGTTTCTATCAGATCAAATCTTCTTAGATTGTATGCCTGCCCTGCCTAGGTCACTGTAGCAAAGTAGGTGGAATTATCCCAAGACACTTGCACAATAACTGAGACCACATCTAAGACTGAAGATAAAATTCATCCGATGCAATCACAAGGGCTACTGTGCAATCGGGGAATGGTGGAAATATTATTGGCAATGGAATTGCAGTATATACTAGTTCTGGTTGAATAGCCAACACTGCTACACCTCCTCAAGATCATATACTCACACTCAAAAATGTCACAATAACCTGCTTAAATAGTTGAATTTGGAGGTGGAGGGTGGGAGGTCGGAGGGAATGGGAAGGGGATTTTAAAAATTAAGTAAGCTATATTATATACATGTATTCACTCCCCATGATGACTGTAAACTGCACACACTGCAAACATGTAATAAAAACCACAATTTTAAAAACTAAAAAAATAAATAAATAAAGGAAGGAAGAAAAAGTCAAAACTATCATCCAGTGATGGCTTCAGGTTCTCAGGTTGGGACATTTGGGTGATTGTGAATCACTTTCCGTGGAAGCTCAGTATAGTGCTATATATGATACAATGGGCTATGATTAAATGAAAAAGAGAAGACTGATGTCTATTGCCACTAAGTGAAATGTGAAAAGAGAACAAAATGTCCTGATTAAGAAATAAAAAGCAAACTTTAATGTGTGGAAAGAATAGAAAGAAACATATATCTTGTACTTTCAGAGAGTTATTGCTATTCTTTTTTTCTTTATTAAGAATCTCACATAATAGTTGTCTTCATAATTACAGCTGAGGCTGATGGTAGGGAAAACATCATCTCTGGATTTTTCCTCTTTACTACTTGTTTTGGGAGGACCCTGGTATTTGTCCTGTGGTTGAATAGTAACAAGTTATTTTTAGTTAAACATAAGGATTCTTTGGCAATCAGATTTTCTTTAAACTTTTTAGTCTTCCAGTATTTTTCATCATCAACTCTATGACCTAGTAACCAAAACCCTCTGCTTTAGTTCTGTTCTTCAAATGCAAGCCTTTTTTTCATTCTTTTTAAGATTTTTTTTTTCATTTTGATTAGTACACACACTAATAAAGTACTTTAAGGAAACCCTACATTGAATTTTTTAGTACTTCAGCCTTAAATTCTAATCTTCCTTCCTTTGTGTATACAAACATTGGATGTAGAGTAGAAGTTAGAATTCACTTTATCAGTCATGTCTAGTTCCAGATGATTAACATCTCTAGCCATTTACAATATAAGCCACAGGCAGAGAAAGTCTCTTCAAATAGTGACCTTTTGTTTTTTCTATGCTTCAAGCAGGTGACTGTTAGTGTAAGTTTGTTTCTTTCTTACTGTAAAGAAGCCCATCACTTATGTCAACAACTTTATTTCTGTCAGGTCCACTACTAGCATTGGGAGATACAAGGTAGATGTTTTAGGGCTTCTATTAGCCAGCTTTTTAAACCATATGACAAGTATCTCTCTGAAATTGAGGATCCTTCTTACCTAATTAATATTGTCTCTTATCTAATTCAAACTAGTCCACATTTTAGGATCTGTTACTTTCAACATTACACTTCCTGATCCCAAAGTGTATAAATTAGGATGATGTTTGCTACAATAATGGAAAAGTCTTCTCAAGAAAAAGTTAAGTGCACACACAAACAGAAGGAGAAAACATTCACATTACAGCAGTCATATATAACATCTTTCCTTCCTTTAAATATGTCTTGTGATTAAAATTTGTCCAGGTGTTGACACTGTCATTATACTGTAGCTGTATTACTTAGTGATTCTCTTGGTTCTATCCTCTTCCACTATTTTTGGCAAGTATAGTGGTACCTCACTTTAAGAACACATTTGTTTGCAATTTGGCTGACAAACAGAAACTTAGGCAGAATTTTGTTTTTGTTTGCAAACTCTTCATCCAGTGACAAACAGGACTGCTACCATGTTTTGTAAAGTAAAAGTGTAGGGGATCCTCCCAGGTCCACCTAAAATGTAATTTCCCATTTTTCTAAATAAGTTTTATTGATTTACACATTTTAGTTGAAAATGAGTAGTTAGCGGAAAATATGTATACTTTGCCAAAAATTCTGATATTTTTATCAGATAGTAAAATGTACCACCCTTAGAGACTGCCAAGAGATCTTTTGTTAATAATTGTATTTTAAATTAATTATGATTTCATCTTTTTTTTTTTTTTTGCGGCACCAGGGATTGAACTCATAACCTTGCGCTTGCGGGGCAGGCACTTAGACCGCTGAGCTAGATCCCCAGCCCTGGTGTTTTTGAGACAGGGTCTCACTATGCTGTTCAGGCTGGCCTTGAGCTCATTTTGTAGCCCAGGCTGGTCTCGAACTCACAACGGTCCGCCTGTCTCAGCCTCCTGAGTGCTGGGATTACAGGCGTAAACCACCACGCCAGGCTCATCTTTTGTTTTTAAATACTCAATTTCTGCAAAATATATTTTTGCAGCATGTTTATGCAAGGGCAATTATGGAGAGAAGTAGGACCTTAGTGAATTCTCCATGTATATGTAATGAGAGATTTAAAAAGTAAAGTTATGGTTTATTAAAATAAGAGATTAAGTTTGATGAAAACAGTTCGATATCTAGCATTTGAGAAATATTTATGAACTACATATAATTCACAGAATCCTGGGTAGGTATACAGTACGCAAAGCATTCTACAAACACCTAGGCACTGTTTCGGAAAGAGTCTAGGAGAACAAGAATTGTTCGGTTATTTAGCCACTGTGAAAGTAAACATGTCTACCTATCACTTATAGCCGAGGATGCTTTTTAAGTTGCTTCCAAACATCAGCCATCATCCAGAATGGCAGATTTTTGCAATCTTTTGTTTGGGTTAAAACAAGGCAATCTAAGTCAACCTTCAGGAGTGTGCGATATATACATTAGTCTCCCACTTGCCCACACACATCCTTGCTATTTACGAAGATGTATTTGTCATAACATTATAATGCTTTTGGCCTTCGTAGAAACTGTTCAAATTAATACAATGTTCACTACTGCAATAGCAGAAGAGCTTGTAGCTTTGCAACTTTTATTTCTAAATCATTTGAAGCAGTAAATTCTGACAAGTTAGCTTGATGAGCCCTTACTAAAAATGAAGGTCTTTGGTTCTTTACAAACAATTCTTAATATAACTTTTCAATCAATGGTTTTATCTTGCTTACTTTATAAAATGTAAAATAAACCAAGATTTTCAGAATGGTCACATATACATGTTCACTTATGTTCTTATTGTGTTAGCATTTTATTATATACTTATGTATGGCAGGAGCACATGACGGTGTTTTCGAAGGCATTTGTAATACTTAACATCAGTATATCTTACCACTTTATAGAGTAAGTTAAAAGATGTGCTACAGACCCAAATGCTGGTAAGAGGCAGACTAAAAGATAATCTAGGCATCTTGGGTTCTTAAACCTGTGATTTGAAAATTATACCTTGTCTTCTCTGTTGAAATTATTTTTAATTTACAGTGATACATTTAGAATTTACATAATAATGTGATATGTGGAGGTCAAACACTGACAGCTCAATCCATCAAGTATTTATTGATTGTCTAACTTGTGTCAACAGTTAGGTTTCATTTGATTTGTCCTCAGAGTCATTATGGACTAGAAGAGAAGACAAAACTCTTACAGCTGATTTAGGCTCAGTAGAATTAGCAAGTATAATAGATGTTCATACAAATCCTCTGGGAGCACAAAGCCTAGCTTCAGAAATATTGACTTAGCAGGTTACAGGAGGTGTAATTGAATGATGAGGCTTGGTAGTCAAGTACAATTTCCATAGGGAGCATCTTCTCAGAAATATCACTACAGTTTGTTGAGGCAAAGACAAAGACAAAGACGCACAAATCTTCAGTTCATTTTGTGCCTGATATGTAGGGTGAATGATACAGGGAAGAGCTAGAAAGGAAGGTTGAAGACAAATTGTGAAGGATTTTGAATACCATATTATGGGATATGTATTTTGGCAAGAGAAGGTCATTGATAGGTTGGAAACATTGAGCTATGGGTTTCAGTCCATGGATTTAAAGAGCTAAATATACAGGCATTTGGCATTAGGAAGGATGGACAGAAAGGGCTCTACTGACTTGGCAGTGCTACTTCCAGGTGAAATTGTATAATTATAACAGGAAACTAGGGATTATTCTCAACACATCAGACAAAAACAGTGAATAGACATATTGTGGGGAATGAGGTGTCATGAGATAGCAGAATAATTTCTAAGAATACATCAGAATTCACAAAGAGGAAAAGTGCCATAATGTTTGCAGTTGTTTAAGGACAGAAAGTTTGGGATGAGGGTAGATTGACTGATATTTGATTGAAATGTATACATACAGGGACACTGAGTGAGGACAGTTTGGTTTAAGAACTCTTAAGACAGAAGATTTATTATCTCACAGAAGAGTTTTAAAAATGCTTTGAAGAAGGCAGTCAAATTTTGCAGTGTCAAATATGAAGGAATTGAGGAATGTGGAGGTGAGTAGGTATGTAGCTACATCTGAGTTTTAGAAGTAAGTTGACTTGTATGATTTTAGAGGGCTATTTCAACAGAAAGACTGAAAATCAGAAACCATACTTATGAATAAAGATCAATGATGGCAAATTGAAAGCAGGAAAGAGGAAAGCTATATTCCAAAGTTTTTTGATAAAAATAAGGAGATGAGATAGAAGATTGTGAGATAATAGAATTGAAAAAATATTTCTCAGATTGAAAAGAGATTAAACTAAGAGTTCTGATACAAATCATGATGGTACAGTATGTGGTCAAAATCTATAGTGTGTGGTATCTACTATACTATGTGCTGAATGTAATACGTGTTATGAATCTAATGATTTCCTGAAAAAATGGGAATAAAATTCTACATGAACATTCAATAAGCACTTTCAAAAAACACATTTGTTCATTAATATTAACAAATACAATTCTATTTTTTGTTAGTGAATATGATTACTATTGAGTCCTGCTTAATCTTTTAGAATGTCTTTAAGTCTAAGTGCATTTTTATCTCATTATTAAAAAAAAATCTTCCAAATCCAATTTTGTCAGAGAGCAAGGTGGCACAGGGCACAAAATACAGACTTTAACATAGGTAGAACATTTCAACAGGATTCAATTTTATAAAACATGATAAGATAAAGATGAGGCAGTACTGTGTTTTAAAACATTTGCTACTCTAATTCTGTAATTCATACCAAAGTCTGCTAACCACTTGGGCCCTGTTCCCAAGGTTTTAGCACTTTTGATAGTTCCATGTGACTAATGCAGGGGGTAATAGAACACTTTAAGCCAAATCTAGAAATAAGCCTTATTAAAAGCATGATTTTCCACAGTTAAATAATGCGGCAGAATTTTCTGTCTAGAAAAATGGCAGTAAACATTTAGAATTTTTTTTGTTTTATTTTGTTTTGTAATTCTTATTTTAGAGAGAATTAAACCAAGCAAAATAAGACAGAATAAAACCAATCAAAACAAAACAGCAAAAGTAATACAGGACTTCAAAACAAGATAATAGAAAATCAACAATGGTTACCATAATGCCTCTTGTTGTCTTCAAAATAACTGCCCATACCTTCAGACATAGTAAAAATCAAACAAAACATAACAGAACAGAACCAATAAAAACAAATCAATGAGTGCAATAAAGGACTTCAAAACAAGATAATAGTAAATGCAAAATGGCTACCATAATATATCTTGTTATCTTTGAAATAGCTGCCCATGTCATTGGATATAATAAAACCAAACAAGACAAAACAGAATAAAACCAACCCAACAATACAGTGAAAATGATACAGGACTTCAAAACAAGATAATAGGGAATTAACAATGGTTACCACTTTCAGAAGGAGATCCTCTACAGATGCTACATTGCATATTGTTATTTGCTGAATAGACAATCAGATTACTGGCTTTACGCCTGCAAATTCAGTGAAACACTAAACACTACAAGCATCGAGTTGTATTTTACCTCAGTAGCTATCATCACAGCCTTTTCCCGAGAGTCGGTGCCATTTGAGGACTATGGGGGAGGAGAACAAGAAGTCAACAAGAAGCAACCCTCCCTGCAAGTTGGTGCCATGCGCAGGCCACTGGGGGGAGAATCAGATGCCAGCTCCTTCCAGTTTGCAGGCTGGGAGACAAGAAGAGCCAACCCCCACCCCCCACACCCCAGCCATAAGCGACCAGTTGAT
>RJWT010029020.1:0-15051 GCA_004365215.1 Cuniculus paca | reverse complement strand
ACCTCAGTGCACCAATAGAAACACAGGCAGAGCAGATCAAGAGACAGAATCCATCAGTATGGTCTATACAAGAAACACATTTAACTAGAAAAAAAATTCATAGACTGAAAGTCAAAGGAGAGAGAACAATGCCCTATGTGACAGGCAGCCAACAAAAAAGTAGGGGTAGCTTACCCATCAACTGCAGAATGGATAAGAAAGACATGGCATTTTGTGTGGTGGAAACCTACTCAGCTATAAAGGAAGATAACCTCAAGGCTCTTGTAGGTGGATAGAGGCAACCTGAGATCATGCTCATGGGTCTATGGCCATACCACCCTGAACGCACCCAATCTCATCTGATCTTGGAAGCTAAGCAGGGTTGGGCCTGGTTAGTACTTGGATGGAAGATTATGCTCATGGATGAAATGGTTCAGAGTCACATGGGTAAATTTCATGTTGTCTCCCTAGTATAACATAGTAAAGGAGTTAGTGGGATCCAAAATGCACAATACATACTGGGAAAGTCAAAGGGGAGGAATTATCTGAAAAGAAGGCAGTGGCCATTGTTAATCTATTATTATGATTTGAAACTCATATTATCTTCATTGTTCTGATTAGTTTTGTTTTATTCTGATTTGTTTAATTTTATTATACTTGATGGCATGGACAGCTATTTCAAAGATAACAAAATATACCATTGCAACCATCGAGGATGTCCAATCATCTTGTTTTGAAACCCTGTATTGCTTTCATTGTTTTGTTTTGATTGATTTTACTCTATTCTGTGTTGTTGGATTGTATTATGTCTGAAGGTGTAGGCAATTATTCTGAAGATAACATGAAGCATTATGGTAGCCACTGCTGTTTCACTAGTATCTTGAAGTTCTGTATTGCTTTCATTGTTTTGCTTTGTTTGTTCTGTTTTTTTTTATTGGTTTTATTCTGTTCTATTTTGTTGATTTTACTTATCCCTGATGGTCTGGGCAGTTATATTGCAGATAACAAGAGGCATTATGGTAACCATTATTGATGGCCTTATACCCTGTTTAGAAGTCATGTACCATGTTCATTGTTTTGTTGTGATTGACTCTATTCTGTTTTATTTTGTTTGGTTGTATTCTCTTCAAAAAAAAAAAACAAGAATCACATGATCATTTCAATAGATGCAGAAAAAGCTTTTGACAAAATTCAACATTCATGATAAAAATCATACAGAAAATTGGAATAGATGGTCTTTACCTCAATCTGATAAAAGCCATATATGATAAACCAACAGCCAACATCACACTAAATGGACAAAGGTGAAAACTTTCACTCTAAAATCAGAAACAAGACAAGGGTATCCACTATCATAACTCTTATTCAACACAGTCCTCAAAATTTTAGCTAGAGCAATTAGAAAGAGAAAGAAATAAAAGGAATAAAGATAGGAAAGGAAGAAGTTAAACTACAGCTATTTGCAGATGACATGATACTCTACTTAGAAGACCCCAAAAACTCCATCAAAAGACTTCTAGATTTAATAAGCAAATTCAGTAACACAGCAGGTTACAAAGTCAATACTCAAAGATCAATACCCTTCCTGTACATGAACAACAAACTCACTTGAGAGAGAAATCAGGGAAACAATACCTTTTACAATAACATCCAAAAAAATGAAATACGTAAGAATCAATCTAACAAAGGATGTAAAAGACCTCTACATTGAAAATTACAGAACTCTGAAAAAGGAGACTGAAGAAGATATTAGAAAATGGAGAGATATTCCATGTTCTTGGGAAGGAAGAGCCAATATAGTGAAAATGGCCATATTTCCAAAACTATTTTACAGATTCATTGCAATCCCAATCAAAATTCCAATAGCGTATCTCACAGAACTAGAGAAAACAATGCTAAAATTAGTCTGGAACCAGACGACACCTAGAATAGCAACGGCAATCCTGGGCAACAAAGACAGGACAGGGGGCATCACAATCCCTGGCTTGAAATTATACTATAAAGCTACTGTGATAAAAACTGTGTAGCACTGGCAAAAAAAAGATCAAAATATCAACAGAACAGATTAGAAGATACAGAAACAACTGCAGACACACTAAGCCACCTTATCTTTGACAAAGGTGCCAAATACATTCACTGGAAGAAAGACAGCCTGTTTAATAAATGGTGATGGAAAAACAAGCTCTTCTCATGCCGAAGATTAAAACTGGACCCGTATCTTTCACCATGTACTAAGCTAAAATCAGAATGGATCAAAAATCTTAATATTAAAACAGAAACATTAAATCTGCTGGAAGACAGAGTAGGTAAAACTCTTGAAGACATTGGTGTAGGCAAAGACTTTATGAATGAAACCTTAATCACACAGGAACTATCACAAAGAATCAACAACTAGGATCTCACACTACTGAAAAGCTTTTGCACAGCAAGCGAAACCACCAACAGAGTGAAAAGACAATCCACAATGTGGGAGAAAATGTTTGCCAGCTGTTCCTCAGACAAAGGACTACTATTAAGAACATATAAAGAACTTGAAAAAATCAGTTCTTCCAGATTTAAAGACCCAATCCAAAATGGGCATCTGAGATGAATACATACTTCTCAGATGAAGAAATACAGACAGCAAATAAATATGTGAAAGAAATGTTCAACATCACTGATCACTCGAGAGATGTAAATTAAAACAATACTGAGATTCCACCTCACCCCAGAAGGAATGGCTACTATCAAGAAATCAAGCAATAACAAATGCTGGAGAGGCTGTGGGGGAAAAGGAATCCTTCTCCACTGTTGGTGGGAATGCAGACTGGTGCATCCACTATGGAAATCAGTGTGGAGACTCCTCAAAAAACTAGGACTTAGAGGTCTCATTCAACCCAGCTATTCCCCTTCTGGGTATCTTCCCAAAAGAATTAAAAAACACCATACCACAGTGATACATGTGCACCCATGTTTATAGCAGCACAGTTTGTAATAGCTAGATCTTGGAAACAACCTAAATACCCACTGACTGAGGAATGGATAAAAAAAGATGTGGCATTTTTATACAATGGAGTAATACTCAGTCATAAAGAAGGATAAACTGAAGACTTTTACAGGTAAATGGATGCAACTTGAGAATATATTCATTAGTGAAATAAATAAAGCACACATGCTTAAACATCATTTTGTTTCATTAGTGTGAGAAGCTGAAAGAAAAAACATACGTATATGTATATGTATATAAAAACATAGTTAAGATAGTTATACTACTGATTTCTCTGAGTTCACTGAAGACAAAGATTTGTGCTGGTATTGTTCAGACAATTGAATACAGATGTCTTGTGCTCTGGGTGACTGATTTGGGGATGACAGTGGTGCAATGTATGTACCATTGTTATCCCTAGATTGACGAGTTTTGAAATTTTGTTTTGGTTTCATTTTCTTTTTCTTTTCTTCCTCCTTTTTTTTCCTCCTTGAAATAAAATGGATTTGGAAACAAACAAAAAAAAAACAGCAAAAATAAACATTCTTCACAGAATCATAATAAGCCTCAGAGAATACAAAATATGACGTTCACAATGTCTGAAATACAATCCAAAATTCTCACAATACAAAAAGCAAGAAAAATGTAATCAACTGCAAGGGGTAAGACAAAAGATGCCAACCCTATGATGATCCAGATGTTGTAACTATCCAACAACAACTACTATTATAAATATACGCCATCAAGTAAAGGTCAAGACAACTAATGTGTATGGAAAGAAGTTTTCAGTAAGGAGAAATTACATTTTAAAAATTAAATTGAATAAGACAGAACACAAAACCTCATAAAATGATTCATGGAAAATGGAGATAACAGAAGAGTTTGTGAACATGAAAAAGAATCAATAAAATGTATCCAGTCTGATATCCAAGAGAAAAAGATTGACAAAAGGAAAACTGAACAGCTATGAGACCTGTGAGAAAAATTTCAAAAGTCTTACCATAACTGTCAATGGAATTTTAGAAAGAACAGAAATTTGAGCAGAATATGTTAAGAAATAATGGTTTAAAAAAAAAAAAGGCTCTAGAATTGGTGAAAGACACAAATTTAAAAATGGAAGAAACTGAACATTCTCCAAAGAGGATAAATTCAAAGAAAAATATGGCTACAAACATCAAATCAAACTGATGAAAACGAAACAAAAAGGATGGGGCTTAGGGATGGTTGGTGTGGTCATCATTTTTGTCGTTGTTGTGCTAGGGATCCAGTGAAGGCATACTCCACCACTAAGCTTTATCCTCAGCATCTTTTTAAAAAATTTTAAGACAGGTTCTCAACATGTTACTCAGAGGCAAGACTTCAATTTGTCATCATCCTGCTCAGCCTCCCTAAAGGCTGGGATTATAGGTATACACCACTGTACCTGGCTTAAAACAAAAAACTCCTGAAAGCAGCTACAGAAAAATAACACAATGTATAGAGGGGAACAGAATTCAAATTCCCAAACAGTTCTTGTCAGAAATCAGAGATTAAAAAGACAGTAGAAGACATGACCAAAGTGCTGAAAGTAAGCGTAGTGTGGCGGTGCACACCTGTAATCCCAGAATTTGGGAAACTGAACCAGGAGAATAGCCACAAGTTCCAGGCCAGCCTGGGTATAGGGAGCTCTGCCTCACAAAAACCAAACAAACAAGTAAATACAACTGAAAGGAAATAAGCACCTACTCAGAACTCTGTGTGCACCTAAAATATCCTTTAGGAAGGAAAGCAAAGATGTTCTCAGATAAGCAAAAAGAGCTTATCTTCAGCAGACTGAAATGCTACGGTAAGCAGTAAGAAACGTTACAGTAAGCAACAGATTGAAAGGAAATGATGCTTATTCAGGAATGAAGGAAGAACCACAGAAATCATGTACTATACAGGTAAACACTAAATACTATATATTTTTCTTTAAGTGCTTTAAAATACATATGAATGCTGACAGCAAAAGTTATAATATTGCATGATGAGGTTTTAAAAGTATGGCAACTACATTATACCATATATATGAGTAGGAGAGAAGAACTAAAAGAATCTGTATGGTTGCAAATTTTCCATTTCCAGTGAAGCAGTACAATAAAAACCCTAAGTTCAATCCCCGGTGCCGCAAAAAATAAAAACAAAAACAAAATTTTTAAAAAAGTTAAGCAATAAAAACCCTAAGTAGACTATCAAAAGTTAGGTATGTACATTCTAAGCTCCAAAGTATAAAATTTAATGTAAGGAAATACAGCCCAAAAGGCCAATAGATAATAAAAAGTTAAAAAAATTATCCAAAAGCAACTGGAAAAAGAGAGGAACAAAGAAGTAATAAAAGCAATAAAAGAAGCAATAAAATGGTAAATCTAGATCCACCCATATCAATAATAATATACACTAAATATTAATGATCTAAAGAGGCCATGTTCAACCTAGAACTCATCAGGTGAGCCATTTACCCACTTTTTAAATGTTATAATAAAAAATATAAAAAATAAAGTTTTGTTATGTTCACTAATCAAATTATGTATTTTATATGCATTCCAAGACAATTTCTCTTAATGCAGCCCAAACAGATGAAAAGGTTGAACACACCTGATTGTAAACAGAATTTAGATTCCAATTAAAAGGCAAAGATTGATAGAATAGATATCTTTTAAAAAGGGAGAAGTAAAAATACTATACATGCTCTAGGAGAGGAAATATAAATGTAATGACATAGGTGAAAAAGTAAATGAGGAAAACTTAATGCGCAAATAATAAGTATAAGAAATTTGGAAAGGTTATTTTAATACCAGAAAAGTAGTTTATCCTAAAAAGTATTATTGGAGAAAAAGCTGTCATTATGAAATAATAATGAACAAATACATCAGGAATTTTTAACCATTTACTAATAATACATTCACACAAATTAAATTAAAGGGCCAAAATTAAAGGGCCAAAGACAAATTCACAAAGTGAAATATTTTTAATACAACTCCTCTATAGCAACTAATAAAACTAGACAAAAACGAATATACACAAATATTCAGAAAATATTATCATCTAACTTTAAGTAATTGACATTTATTGAAATCTATATTCAAAAATGGCAAAGTACACATTTTTTTCAAGTGTCCTGGTACAATCACCAAGTAAGAACATATACGGAATAAAACATACCTCAGTATCTCAATAAATGTTAAAAGAACAGAATCATACAAAGAAAGATTCAAAAAGTAACAAAAATAATATACATAAGAAAATATTTTTTAAAAGAAGAAAGTACTTATCAGAAAATAATAATTCTAAACAATGGTTGAGTCAAAGATAAAACCACAACAAATATTCTAAAATAATTAGCACTAAATGACAAATATAAAACAAAATGTCTGGGATGCACTTATAAAACATTTATAAGACAAATGTCTTATAAGATGCATTTATAAAACAAAATGTCTGGAATGCACTGAAGTAGCGCTTAGATGAAATGCACATAGCTTTGAATATTTATACAAGAAAAAGAAAAGTCTAAAATCAGTGACTTAAGATTCTACCTTATGAAATTAGGTTAAAGAACAAAGACAACTCATAGTGAAAAGAAGTAAATTATGACGAAAGTCAATAAACAAGAAAATAGGTCAATAATAGAAAAAATAAGGCCAAAAGTTGACGCTTTGACGTTATAAACAAAACTGACAAATGCTACTTAGAATGATCAAAAGGAAAATAAAAAACAAACTATGTGGAGTAAAAACAGAAATAATCAGAAAAGAAAGACAACACATTGGTACGAATCTCATGAACATTAAAAGGGTAATAAAGATATATGTTGGATGCCAACAAATTTGATAACCTGGATGAAATGGGCCAATTCCTTAAAAGACACAATCTGCCAAAACTCATAAGAAGAAACAGACTATCAAAACTGTCGATACCATTTAAAGAAACTGAATGAATAACTTTTCAAAACAGCCCAAAAAGTTTACTGGTGAACTGTATCAAACTCTTCACAACAAAAATAAACCAGTTCTCTACAATCTCTTACAAGGGACAGAAGTAAGTAGAATGAAAACTTTTAAATTCATTTCATGAGGCTAACATAACCTTAATACCAAAACCAGACAAAACACATTATCAGATCAGAAAGCTAGATGCAAATGTCTCTTGTGAACATAAATGCAAAAACAAACTCCTCGACAAAAATGTTAACAAATTAAATACAACACTATATAAAGAAAATTATATACCACAACCAAGTGGAATAAATTAATGTAATTCTATCATATCAACAGGCTAAAAATGATAACTCACATGATTATCTCAATAGACACAGAAAAAGCATTTGACAAAACCCAACCCACTATTCATGATTAAAAAAAAAAACTGTCAGTAAATTAGAAATCAAGGAGCCCTGCCTCAATCTAGAAAATACCTACAAAAACAAAACAAAACAAAAACCTATTGCTAGCATAATAATGGGGAGAATCTAGATGCCTTCTCATTCATCAAGAACAATGCAAGCATATACGGTCACCCTTCTTTATCAACATCATACTGAAAGCCCGAGTTAGTGCAATAAATCAAGAAAAAGAAATAAAAGGTATATAGATTAGGAAGTAAGAAATAAACTGTTCTCACTCACAAATGGCATAATTGTCTATGTATAAAATCCCAAAGAACAGATAAAAGAACTCAAAGAACTAATAAGAGATTATTACAAGCTTGCATGTTACAAGGTTAATATACAATTATTTAGGCAATGAAGAAGTAGAATTTGAAATTAAAAGACAACACCATTTACATTTATATTACCATCCCCCAAAAAGACATAGATACAAATATACATACAATCCATATGAAGAAACCTGAAAAGGTCTGATGAAAGAAATCAAAGAACTAGAGAAATATTCCATAGTTATACACAGGCGATGGAATGTTATCAATCCATTCATTCTTCCCAACTTGATCTGTCAATCCAATGGAAGCCCTATAAACATTCCAGAAGTTATTTTGTAAATTTTGACAAAATGATTCTAAAGTTTTTATGGAGATGCAAAATACCAGAACAGCCAAGAAAATACTGAAGGAAAAGAACAAAGTTAAAGGATTGACACTATCCAACTTTACCATATAAAAGCTACAATAATGAACAGTGTGGCATTGACAAAATGAGGCAAAAGGATCAACGGAATAGGGATTCTAGAAATACACCCACACAAATATACTCAACTGACAATCCACAAAGCAGCAAAGACAATACAATGAAAGTCATGCTGTCAATTAGTCTTTTTTAACAAATGATGTCGGAAAAACTGCACACCCAAATGCAAACAAATACATCAAGATACAGATCCTATATCCTTTACAAAAATTACCACAAAATGGAAACCAGTTCTTACATGCGAAACACAAAACTATAAAACCTGTAGAAAGTTAATGTAGAAGAAAACTGAGATGACCACAGATGTGGCAATGACTTTCAGGACACAGCACTAAAACATCCATGAAAGAAATAGCTGATTAGTGAACTTCATCAAAATTAAAAACCTCTACTTTGTGAAAAACAGTGTCAAAAGAATGAGAAGACAAGGCATAGTCTGGAATAAAATATTTGCAAAAGACACATGTGATAAAACACTATTATTCAAATTATACTAGCAACTCTCAAAAGTCAACAATAATCAATTAAAAAATGGGCCAAAGACCTTAACAAACACATCACCAAAGTAAGTAAGAGAAACAGCCAATAAGCATATGAAAAAAATGCTCCACAACATATGCCATCAGAGAAATGCAAGTTAAAACAACAAGACACACACACACACACAACATGGTCAAATCCAGAACACTGATGCCACCAAATGCTGCCCAGGATGTAGAACAAGAGGATCTCTCATACATTCGCTAGTAGGAAAACAAAATGGTACAGCCACTTTTAATCAAGTTTGGCAGTCTTCTAAAAACTAAATATACTCTTACCATACAATCCAACAATTATACTTGTTGATCTACACATGGATGTTTATAGCAACTTTATTCTTAACTGTCAAAACTCAGAAACAACCAAGATATCCTTCAGTAAAATAAACTACGATATATTCAGACAAGGGAACATTATTCAGCATTAAAGGAAATAAGCTATCGAGCCACAAAAAGATAAGGAGCTTTAAGTGCATATTACTAAGTCAAAGAGGCCAATCTGAAAGGGCTACATACATGAAAACAGCAGCAGCTGCTTTGGGTCTAGGGGTTGAGGGATGCAGACAAATTTAGGGCAGTGTAAACATTCTCTATGATATTAAACAATAGCTACTTGTCATTATACATTTGTCCAAACTGACATAATGTGCAATACTAATAGTAAACCCTAAACTGTGAACTTTTAGTGATTATGACGTGTATATAGGTTTATCAGTGATTATAACATGGCAGGGTATAGCAGTACATGCCTATAATCCCACCTACTTGGGAAGCTGAGACAGGAGAATAACAAGTATGAAACCAGGCTGCACAACATGGGGAGATGTTGCCTCAAGAAATAAAAAGGTCTAGGATATAGTTCAATGGCAAAGCAACCCTGGATTCAATCCCCAGTACTGCAAGGGGAAGAGGGGGCTTTTAATGCTCTATTGAGTCAGCACCTTCTGGATAGTATGACACATGATGAGACAAATGAATACCATGGATTCTCCTTTGCTACTGTAAAAGGAGTCCCTAGCCTGACATTATCCTTGTGCTGGTGGCACAGCCAGAATATATATCAAAGTCAGTCAAAATGATTCACAGTCCTTTCCGAGGTATAACAATTGTTTGGTCTTAAAGGAGGACTGGTCTCTGTTGTTGTTAAGTTGGATATTCAGTAGTAGCAGCAGTTGCTAGGTTAGCACTGACAAACAGAAGCACTGTACTGAACCTCTGCACACCCCTCATCAGTAATTTTTCCATGCACTTGTGGGTTAAAAGAATTACCTAAAAGTAACATTTATTAAGTAGTTAGAGCCAAATATTTAATAACAAAGTATGTGCTAAAACTTAGCCACTTGATAAAGAATATGCATGCACTGAAAAAAAATATTTATTTCATTTTTAAATAATGACAATAACAGGATATGCGTATGTGCTGGGCACTGTAAAACTTCTCAAGCTTGGAATCAAACTGAACATGTCACCCTCCTTTGGTGTTCCACATTTCTGTGCTGCTGCTTGATTTGTATCACAGAAACTTTCACACCAAAATTCCAACTTTGCAAAAAATATGACATCAAAAGGAATATAATATGATCTAGTCAAAATCATGAGATACCTCAGCCTAATTGTTTCCCCCCCAAAACCTGCATTTGTGTGTGTGTGTGTGTTTGAGACAGAGTTTCACGATGCACTTCAGGTTGGCCGTGAACTCATTCTGTAGCCTAGGCTGGCCTCAAACTCGCAGTGATCCTCCTGCCTCAGCCTCCCAAGTGTTGGGATTATAGGCATACATTATCACGCCCAGCAAAACCTGCATGTTTAATCTGTTTTTGAGGAAAACATGAGACTATTCTGTTGATTTTTAAGCAAGTATTTTCAAATCAATATTTTTATTTTCTTTTTAAAACCCCAAACAAGATTTTTCTCTTTTCTTGAGCTGGAAAACTCATTCATTTCACATTTTACCTATCAGTACGCCAAAAAAGCAGGCTTCAGCTTAATATGTGTTTATTCACTATATGGTATTCTGCTACATGGGAAAATTCTACCTATCCACAAATGCTAATTCAACCCCACAACATTCTCTAACATGTTATCACTAGAGTATCTCTTACATAAGTGAAATAAATCAGACTCATGTGTGTAAATACTGTATTGTCTCCCTAGTGTAAGAAACTGAAAGAATAAATAAGATCCAAAAATCTAAAATAGACATTGTGAAAGGGTAAGGGGAAAAACAACTGGAATAGGAGAAAGGAGAAAAGAAGGAAGGGAAGAGGAAAAAGATAAAAATTTGTATATAGGTACATAAGACAGCTAAAATGATTATACTACTAATTCTATTAGTTCATGGAAAAGAACAGTTAATATTCATATGGTTTGATCAATTTTGCATATCTATCTGGTAATTTAAGCAACTCTTCTGAACATAACAATATGCAATATAATAACCATTGTTAAATTCCTATCATCTTCTTTTGAAAGCCTATATTGTTCTTATTTCGGGTTTGTTGTTGTTGTTGTTTGTTTGTCTCTTTTGGTTTTTTTTCTTTTGTGTTTACTTTTCTCTTAAAAAAATACATACATATATATGTATGTATGTATATGTATCTCTTGCTAGTTCAAAAGCATCAGGGTTGATTAGTATGTTCTGTGTAAAATCTAATTCTTACTTGCTTTTTAAGATGTCTTACCTTTTGGCCAAAGGCTCCATTTCCCAAAGTTCCAATCCTCTTCCTCACACACCTGCATTCTATCTCTAACAGAAACCTCACCATTAGCTACACATAAACTGTACTTTTTCACCTCCGTTCATGCATTTCGACAGGCCCGGATTGCCAGTCCTTTGGCATAACAGACTATGCTTTCTTGGTCAGTTGGTTTAAAAAAAAAAACTTTCCCAAGTACCTGCCTTTGAATTTTTTCACCCTCAGATAGACAACACTCAAGTGTAGGAAGGAAGTCAATTCATAAATCTTTGTAGACTAATGGTTAATGCTAAGTAATAATCCCTGAACGTTTGCTGGGTTAACTGACTACTTAACCTCTTACAACTTAAAAGTCATACACCCGTAAAATGGTTCAAATACCATTTCTACCAAGAAAGAAAGCAGCTAAAGGAACTAAGTGAGTTTAGCTTAGAGAAAAAAAAGTGTCTCCCCACTTTGGTCATAATCTCCTCTGCCATTTCTACTACATTATTCTTCTATCATTGCAAGACCCAGATATCCTGACTCCTCTTTATCTATCAATCTATCAATTCCTTCCTGGCAACACTTCTCTTTTCAAATAGTCAAACACTGTCACCAAAAACCTTCAATTTCTTATTTTCTCCAGTAGCACTTTAATTCTGAATCATTCAATGAAAAGTTTTCTTCACTTCTCTTTCAAGTGAAAACGTTGTAATGTGAGTCTGACTGGAACTTTAAACATGATTTTAATAGTAACAGCTAACATTTAATGGGCACTAATGTATAGGAACAATGTCCTCTGGATAATCCTGTAATGTTACAAGAAACAAAGAAGATCTGATTAACCTGTCCAACTTTAACACATAAAAAGAGGTAAAACTGCAATGTAAACTAGGGCCATCTGCTTCCGGAGCTCTAACACTGACTGAGCTACAATGCTTCCCAGCTGCAAAGCAATACTGCCATTTACACTCCCCCAAGAGAATGTTCCTTTCCTATCCAACCCTTTCCCCCAAGCGAGTTTTTCAATTTTGATCAGTCTCATTCATTCAAAAACAGATTGAGTCATTTAATAAGTGAGTTCTTCCCATACTCAGTCACTAAGACCAAAACAAGGGTAAAAATAAGACCTTGCCTCAAATCCCTCATTCTCAACAAATGAAATTAATATTTAATAACATACTGTTTAATAACACATAAACGCTTTACATATATTGATTCATGCAATCTACAAAACAACCCACATTACTACTATTATTTTCCAGATTTTACACAGAAGAAAACTGAAGCATGGAAAGTTATATAAAGTACTCAAGGTTATACGGCCAGCAAATGACTGAGGGAAAAGTTTTCAATTAGCAATAATCACACCTTGGATAAACCTCATTGGCTATGATTCTGTCACAGGCAAAGCTGCAAATGACAGAGGCAGGATTTAAAATCGCTCTAGTACTGTATTAGAATACAAGCCCTTAACCACTTCATTAGAATGCCATCAAAGTCACAGACACTCCATTAGTCTTGGATCCCTAAGCTCCTCAACTCTCTACCTATAATATAATGTATATTAATTCATTCATTCAACACTGGCTTTAAACCAGGCCGGGTGGCACAGGCCTCAGGAGGTTGAAGCAGTAGGATTGCCAAGAATTTTAAGCCAACCTGGGCCACATAGCAAGTTGAAGGCCAGTCTGAACTACACAGCAAGACCTTGTCTCAAAACAAAAATAAAAACAAACACAGTTAAGGGGGACTGTCAACTTTATTGGCTTCAGAGCCACCTCAGGGATTAGTAAAGCATACTGCTGTGAGTGTCTGGATGGGTCATGAAAGTTTGACCTTGGGGTCTATCTCCGAGAGTCACTGATCCCTCCCTTTCTGCAGTTGTTCCCCACTCCGCTTCCTGGCTGCCATGAACCAAGCAGCTTGACTCTGCCACACCCCTCTGCCATGATGTTTGTGCTTTGGAGCCAGCTGACCAAGAACTGAATTCCCTGAATTCTATGCTGTGTACATCAGGCATTTGGTCCCAGTGAAAAGCAACCAACACACTGGCTGATAATTGATTTGCCATGTTTTCGCTCCTTGAACACAACAAGCTTGTTCCCACCCCAGGGCTTTTATAATTTCCTGAAATGCTCTTCCTCTACTGTCTCCCCCTCATTGTATCTCAACTTCCAAAGAGACCTTTTCTGACCATGTTACTGAATGCATCATGTCTACAAACATTCTTCACATGAAATTGGTCCTATTTACTTTATAATTACTTATCACTAACAGAAATTACCAGTTGTTTTTTTTCCCCACAAGAGGGTAAGTTACAAGACATAGAGACCTGGTCTATTGAACTCACTGCTATGTTTTCAGCACCTGCAACAGTTCCTGTCACACAATAGATGCTCTGATGTATACAGTATGAAAACAATATGCTAGACATTAAGATTATCAAATGGAAATTTGCCCTCAACAAATTTCCAGTCTATATATTCACAAATATTGACATCCTCCTCCTTTTCTTATTAAAGGAAGATAAGCCTCTAACTTTTTCCAATACTAATTTTTATACCTGTCATCTTAAACCTGTTCCTGAGGTAGTCCACTGACCTCTATCAATTATCCCCCTCTCAATTCTTTACTCTCGCTTTCCACAATTACTTTTGAATACCCTACCTATCCTCTCATACTTAAATATCCTTTCAGTAACCTTCAATCTTCCCCCACGTTACCCTATCCCTCTACTATGACCACATCCTCAAAAGTTATCAGTGACCTAGAAACTGTTCCCATCTTGCTCAGTACTTAAAACTTCTAAGAACTTTTTTAATTCACTTTCCTGAGGCCACAAGTGCTACTATGTCATGTTCCTCTGGATTTTCTTATCTGTTTTTACAGTTTCTTTCATTGTTTCCTTTCTCTCACACCTTTAAATTTGAAGTGCACTAGAGCTTCATCCTCAATTTTTGCTCCATTCTGTATGTATCACTTCTCCTCTAAGTTAACGAGTGCCCTATACAAAAAATTACAGCCTAAATTACAGCTCTTCTTTCTCGATCATCTTTAATAAGAAGTCTGATTGAATTCTTAAGTCCTCAATAAAGAGCAGTTGCAGGTTAAAACTTAGAAAAAATAATGTTAACTGTAATAAATACTAATGTTGTGAACAACCAGTTTCCATGAATACTTTATGAAATACTTGAACCAGTTCCTTATTACTTTTCATTGATAATTTTTACAAAAATGAAACAAAGGCTAAAATATCACAAATTTTATGTATATGATTAACCTATATTAATTTTGTCTAATACTATTAATCAGCTCTTGATACATATTATTGCATAGTAAAGTAGTAGAAAGTGAAGATAATAATATAGTAGTCACTGATTATTGCATAAGTCTTGCAGATAACATACAAGTCTTCAGGAAAACATACAAAGTAATATAACATCTTTGAGAAGGGTTTGTACAGATATACTTACAGTGCAATAATTTACTGACTCACCATTTAAAATGATACCTAATTATGAGACCAAATTCTCCACTGTGGTTCTGTGCCATTTTTAAAAACATTAGCAAGGAACAGACTTGTATTACTCTGGCCTTCAGCTTAGATAGTAAAGAGCAGTTACAAGCGTCTATGTCAATAAGAGAAACTGCTTATCCTCCCAATCCTGGAAACAATTACAGACATGAAAAGACTGTTTTAACCAGAAAAAGTGTGAACAAAGCTCC
>RJWT010029019.1:0-15058 GCA_004365215.1 Cuniculus paca | reverse complement strand
GCTGTGGGTGTGAACTGCAGTGCTGCAGGTATACACAGCAGTGGTGGGCGCTGTGGCCATGCGCACATGCTGTCTGGTTCTGTTGGCTCCCGGGTGATGTGACATGGGTGCTAGAGCACCGACAGTGGTCACAGTGAGTGTTGCTTCTCACCCAGTAGGGTGTCCTTGGTCTCATAGCCTCTACCCTGGTGGGGCTGTCTGGTATTGAGAGTCATGAGCCCCTCCTATCAAGCCCTGAGGACATCTGTCTGGCACAAGATGCTGTCTTGAGTTCAGGTGACACTGTATTCTGCGTGGCCCAGGTGTCAAGAGGATCTGTCCTGAGGGCCATACTGCTGGACACTTGTCTCTTGCTCATGGTTGAGCTCTTGGCTCTCACTGTCATGCGCGATGGCCTCATCTGCTGTCTGAGTTCCTTCTTGTTCTCTGGTGTCTCCTTGCTCAGCAACCTAAAGCCTGGCTTAAGTGATGTCTGAGGAAGGTGACAGAGACCCAGTCACTCAGGCTCTTCGGGAAGTGCAGACTGAGCTTCCCCAGCCGAAGACGATGCAGGGGACAGGGTGTCTAAACTCTGATAGAGGGTGCCACTTGTGTTGGTAGCCAGGAGGTGTGTGCACCAGCCATTTTTTGGAGTCAGGGAATGACCCTCGTGCCCTCGGTGACCTCACTGCCTAGTGCAGGGGACTGCAGAGACCTGCAGGGTATACCTGGCACCCTGCCATTGGTCTTCTTCAGCGACTGCTTTTGCATACATTACACAAGTGTTTAGATACCCTTAGGGTAGTGGGGTCTTTCTGTTTGGATTCGGTGACTTTGAAACTTTTTAATATAATGAGTATACTTAACCAATATAAACCACTTAAAACAGAGAAACAGAACTACTGTAACTCAAAATGGCGCCACCTGGTGGAGAGCCCACATGAAACAGGCGTCTGCATGTGGTTTGGTGGCCTGTTGGACCTTCCTGTCTGCCCCCATTCCGCACTCTCAGCTGCTATTATTTGGAAGCAGGATGTAAAAGCCAAGGAAATTTCCTTGTAAGCCTATTGCAGCACCCACCCCTGCATGTGGCTGTTTTCTCATAGATTACTGTGGCAGTGACTTAATCCCAACCCCATTATGGCAATGAAATGCCCCCAGATAACTGTCATCACAGGTAGCTTGTTATTTTATTTATTTATTTACCTACCCATTTTGTCTTGCAAATGCTGGACAAGAGTTTTACCACCTAGCCACATCCTCAGCCCTTTTCAGTTTTTATTTTTGAGACAAGGTCTAAGTTTCCCACATTGACCTGGAATTGAGATCCTCCTGCCTCAGCCTTCTGAATATCTGGGATTACAGATGTGTACCACCACATACTGTATCTTGTTATGTTATCAGAGTGGGCTTGTTAACAGCTGTGGGGGGAGGATTCATCTTCCTTCTGGAGATAAGGAAGCAGGTTCTCTTGGTACCGAACAAAGGTGAACGTGGGCTTCAGGCATAGGTCTCTGACTCTAGAGAAGGTTGGACTTTTGGGCAGATTATTGCATCCTTGGCTAAAAGCAAATACCTTGTTTACTTACAACCAAGGAGCACCAACGTAGGGCTAGTTTCAGGCAAGGCTTGTTCCAGTGGTGTTTGAGCATTCCCAAGGATCTGGTGTCTTCAGCATTAGCTTCATTTTAGGACTAGCTCTCTAATGTCCCTGGATGGGGCCCGCAGTTCTAGTAGTGAAAATGTCTGCACATCATGGGTGTGTCTTGGTCTGAGTATTCTTACCCAGAGCTCTAAGAGTTGCGATGACTGCCTGCGGTGAGGCACACAGCTAGCTCCTGTTAGCTGGAAAGGCAGATGGCCTGCAGGCAGGTCATGAGCCCCACCTGGACACCTTGGCTGCTGGCTTCTGGGGAGGCCTCTGAGAAGGTCCCCATCCAGGAGGGTCTCAGTCCTGTTGCCACCTGGTGCCTGGTTTGGGTAACACACTGTTTCTTAAGGTGATGCAAAATCCTGTCTCCCTTAGCTGTAAGAAATCTCTTTTCTTCTTACAAAACTCAGGACAGCAGAAACTGATCGACCCAGAAACATTCAGAGATTTCTACAACTGCTGGAAGGAGACAGAAGCCCAGGCCCAGGAGGTCAGTCTGCCATCGCTGGTGGTGGAGCATCTGGATAAAAATGAGTGTGTCTACAAGCTGTCAAGCTCTGTCAAAACCAACCGCGGCGTTGGCAAGATCGCCATGACCCAGAAGCGCCTGTTCCTGCTGACTGAGGGGAGGCCGGGCTATGTGGAGATCTCCACCTTTAGGAACATAGAGGTAAGGTCTGGGAGCCCTGCCCACTAGGCTGCAGTCAGCTCTGCTCTGCATGAGTGAGGACAGCCATACACTTTTCCAGCAGAGCCGCCTGCACAGACACTTGCTGTCCTGCGCCTCAGTTTGCACACCTGTAAAGGGTCAGGATGGTCATGAGGATGGGATGGTTTAAATGTTGTAGTCAGAGCAGCAGGTGCTTGTCCATCATGCAGCCCACTGTGTGGTGATGAAGTTACGCGAAACCAGGCAGTGTGGCTCTCCAGCTGAGACCATAGGGGAAGCACAGAGCTCTGATATTTCACAGTGAGCTGCACCCTGTCTCCGTGACCACGGGGAACCACTGTATCTTATATCTTCTTGTTTTTTCTTTATTTGGTGGGGGCTCCTCTTCAGGATGACTGTGCCCTGTCTCCTGTGACCCAGCACCCTGTGGGTTCTTGGTCTGATGTAGCTGCTGTTTCTGCCTCTGCAGGAAGTCAGAAGCACCACGGTTGCTTTCCTCCTCCTAAGAATACCCACCTTGAAGATTAAAATGATGTCCAAGAAGGATGTCTTCGAAGCTAACCTGAAATCTGAGTGTGACCTCTGGCACCTGATGGTGAAAGAGATGTGGGCTGGGAAGAAGCTGGCCGATGACCACAAGGTCAGTCACCCCTGCCTCCTGTGACCAACTTGGTGTCAGGCAAGTGCCCTGCCGTCAGGGCCCAGGGGTAAGGTCTAATTCTCTGGAATGTTCTGTGAGCCAGCCAGGAGCCTACTGGCATGTGGTGGCACCATGGGAGGAAACACAGGAGACAACAGGGGTGGAGAGATCACAGGGGCTTCGTCCCCTCCACTTTGGTGACGTTCCACTGGCTGGGGACAGGGCCTGGCTGTGCTGACCTTTCCACTCTGCTAGGTCTTAGTTGGGTGTTTTGGGAACACACTGCTCTGAGGGATTCCACCCACCAGCATCGCCGGATTAGGGTTTGGCAAGGGAGGTGTTGTATTTCTTCTGTTGGGTTAAGTTCGCATTGTAGGGAGTTTTGTACTTTCATGCCTTATTTTGGGCCTATCTGGTGGCTTTGGTTACCCTGAGTGATGAGTGCATGGTTCGTGGTGATGAAGGTGGCAGGGATAGGTGAGAGCATGGGGAAAGCTGTTCATATTGTGGAACCAGAAAGCTATGACAGGAAGCCTGTTAAATAGCATGGGGCCATGCGCAGGGATGTGCACACAGGGAACAGTTCATAGAATCACAGAGCTGTTGAGGTTCCACTAGTCACTGGAGAATCGGGTGATGATGGCACCCACTGTGGAGGACAAACACTGGAAAAAACAGAATTTGGTGTGGTGAGGACTTTCCAGTCACTGGAGTGGGGACAAGGTCTTTCTAAGATTTCAGTATTGTGTGAGTTTTGGACTAGCACTTGGTTTTACGCCCCATGCATCACATATTTACCATACACCAGCATAGTTAAACTAAAGTCTGTGGGCTGGTGAACTGTTTTGCATAACAATTTTTGCCAGGCCTAGACCTGCATGGTACAAAAGGTGGCTTTGTGCTGCTGGCAGAGCTGAGCTCAGGTGGCAGCAGCAATGGTGTGGCCCCCGAGGCCTGGAATGTTGGCTGCCTGGCCCTTTGCAGAGAAGGTTTGCTGGCCCCTGAAGTAAAGCATCAGTGTCAGCCTTAACTAAAAGGCAAAAATGATGAGCCAAACTCTGACTTCATCTTTCATTTGAACACTTCTCGTTGCTGTAAGAAAATGTACTTTTAGAAGTCCTGTTCCCTGTAAGGCAGCAAGGTCTCCTAGTCAAGTGACTTGCATGAGGCCTATGTATTGATATGTACCTGTTTCTGTCGTAGGACCCGCAGTATGTCCAGCAGGCGCTGACCAATGTCTTACTGATGGATGCTGTGGTCGGCACACTGCAGTCCCCGGGGGCCATCTATGCTGCTTCCAAGTTGTCTTACTTTGATAAGATGAAGAATGAATGTAAGACAAGCTCTAATTTCATACAGCAGTGTCTTGAGATCTCTCTTAAGTGATTCTATCCCTTGCTTGTTTTTCTCTCTTTTTTAAAATTTTATTTTTTTATTAGTACATATTTGCAGTATATAATTTTGCATTCCTTATGGGGAATTGATATATGCATATAACACATCATAATTACTTTTTCATCCCCTTCCTCTTCCTTCCCTCCTCCCTTCCTCCATCTTGCTTTTCTCCTACACCTTCTAGTTTATTTCTGTTTCCTTTGGAGGGACCTGTGCTTCCCTTCTTTCACTAACAGTGGGCCTCACACCTCTTTGCACATCAGGACACATGGAGGCACCTTGTAATTTGCTCTTGGAGAGCGTTTGTAAGAGGTTTCACATCGTAAGGGGTTTGCTGTGGTTCCTAACTACAAACAACAAAATGTCCTCTGGCCGGTGCAAGCAGGCTAGAAGTGTGTGCAAGGTTACTAAGTGGGTCATGGAATCTCTGAGTGGTATGTTGATCTTGTAGTCAGAAACATGCCCACTGGAAGCCAGCCTGTGCACTGCTGGATTTATTACTGCATGGGGTTAGGAGGATGGCAAATATTAATATGTATTCTTTTAAAACTTGATTTAGTCAGTTTCCCTAGACTAGAATTCTCCAGTCTCTTTCCTGTGCTATCTGGCCTTTACTTTCTGGAAATCATATACAGATAGGTGATAGGCTCAGGTATGTTTTTTCAGTCTAGGAGCAAAGAGGACTTTACACATCATTTTAGCTACTTCTATCTTGTTTCCATTTTAAATGATCTATTACAATCAACTGTCTCGTGATCTGCATAAAAAATAGAAAATATATTGAGGGTGACTTGTTACTATTAATGTGTTAAGTCAACAATATAAGATTAGTTTATGAAACAGGTTAACAAAATAGGGATGTCTGACAAAGGAAATCTAGTTTTGTTTGTGTGCATTCTGTTGAATTTTTTTTTCTACTGGGAATCGAACTCAGGACCTCATGCTTGCCAGGCAGGCACTGTGCTGCTGAGCTATATCCCTGGCCTCATTTTGTTGAATTTTTTTATAACAGCTTCATTGATATATAATTTATCATTTAAAGTAGACAGTGTAGTGGTTTCTAGAATATCCACAGAGTTGTGAGACCATTGACATAGCAGATTTTAGATGTTTTTGTTACCCCTTGGATATACCTCTCCTCCCATGAGCAATCACTGACTTGCTTTTGGTCTTTACAGATTTGTCTGTTTTGGGCATTTCATATACATGGACTTGTACAGTAATTGTCCTTTTTCTCATTGGCTTCTTTCATGCAGCAAAGTGTTTCCATAGTTCATCCACATTGTAGCTAATGTCAGCTCTTCACCTTTTCTATGGCTGAATAATATTCCATTGTTCGGACATAGTGCATTTTCTTTTTCCACTCATCAGTTAATGAACGGTTGAGTTGTGTCCACTTTTTGCCTATTGTGAATGATACTGTGTGAACATTCATGTACAAGTTTGTGTGAGGACATTTGTTTTTGTTTCTTGTGCATAGATAGCTAGGTGGTGCTAGTTTTTGAAATGCTCTCTCAAGATTACAAAAAACAAGCCCCAGTTATGAGTATATTTACTTTGGCATATTTTGCCCTCTTTGTGACATCTGCCACTGACTGAGGGATCCCTGATGCTTTCTGGTTATTGGCCCCCTCACATGACCTAGGGGCACTAAACTGGTGTGGCAGCCAGAAACTCAGGAGCCTTGTGTGTTACCACACAACCTGCCAGAGTGGCTTGAACCGGAGAGCATTTGTTCTGATTTTTCCTTAGGAACAAAATCAAATAAACACCATGCTTTAACTGCTTATGTAGTTCCAAGCTTACGCCTGATCTTTGGCCAGAGTTTATGGAACAGCCTTGTAACAGTTTACAGAGCCACATGGGAACACCTGGCACAGATGGCTTACTCTCAGTTATTGTCCATTTTCTTTATGTGGCAAAGGAGGGACCAGTTAAACTCAGGTCACAAAACGTGTCTGAATTCCTGACCTCTTCCTAGCAAATCAAGAAATATTGTCCTGTATAGAGCTTCATAAGGTAAAGATGCATGGTCCTGAGCTCAACTTTGTCATGTGTCGGTTCACACTGAGGGCTCTGAAAATGTACAAAGTACGATGTTAACTCGAGGGAACAGGCAAAGAGGCAAGAGCAGTCAACCCAAGTTGGGGTCCTGGCTGACCACGTGCTGATCTTGTGATCTTCAGTAGTTCAACTCCTGTGTGCACACTTTAGGTTTTCATCTTTATTTTTTTTCTTTCCTAATGATAATAGTATCAGCTTCATCAGATTGTTATGAGGTGTAATAAAATGAGGGAGAAGCTGGAAGTGGTGGCACATCCCTGTAATCCTAGCACTCTGGGAGCCTGAAGCAGGAAGATCATGAGTTAGAGCCCAGCCTAGGCAATTTAGTGGCTTAGTGAAACTCTCAAAGAAAAGAGAGGGGAGAAGCAGTTAGTGAGTACCTGCACAGTCCTCCTATCCGCAGTTGCAGTGACTCAGTGGCTAATGGGTGAAGGAGGCTGGTAAAGTCTCTCAGGAATCCAGCAGGAGGGGCCTACATTCCAGAGGACAGTCCCAGGAGCCCCACAGAGAGGCAGGCACAGGGTCCACCTGGAAACTCTGAATTGTGCAGCAGAAGCGCAGGAGGGAGGGCCTCCATGGACAGTGGTTCTAACACAGACAGTTTATGCCCCATCCCTGGGGAGACTTTGGGGTGTACTTGTGTGTGGATAGGGCTGGCCTGGTGCCTGGGGAGTGGCCAGGATGCTGCTGACACCATGCAGTGTCGGGGGTACAGGGCAGCCCCACAGCAGCAAGCATCACTGCTCTCGAGTTCGGTCCTCGGTCCCTTTCTTCTGGAAATATTTTGCTGTTGAGGAATGTTTCAGCCTTCTCTGTTCAGCAGTGTCTAGTGGGCGGGTGTGGCTAGGTGAGTAGTGGCCTCCAAGCTGAGGGGATGGTGGGGGTATTCGATACAGGCCTCTCCTCCTTGCCACTGCTTTACAAAACAGCACACAAGAAGGGCACCTGAGTCCCAGGTTCAGATAACTTCCTCAGCAGGAATCAGGCCGTTTTACCCCGAAACTCTTGATCTGAGGGAAGCGGCGTGTGTGCAGCCATCCGTAACATCATGGTCTTGTGTCGGGGAGCTAACCCTTGGGGCTTGTATTTCAGTGCCCATGACTGTCCCCAAGACAACCTCAGAGACGCTGAAACACAAAATCAACCCTTCGGCGGGGGAGACTGGCCCACAAGCCATCGATGTCCTGTTGTACACGCCAGGTACCAAGCTGTCTTACTAGTTTATGCTGCTAGGCTGGAAACAGCCTGGTAAACTTAAGTTTGGGTTTGAGTCAGCCCTAAGAGAGGAGGCAGCTCTGTGGTAGAACAGGGTGTTTTCTGCTCTTGGGTAAAATCCTGAGAGCAGGTTGGTGCTGCTGTGGCCACTCCAGCACGTGGCTCTGGTGCCTTGCGGCTGGGGAGCCCAGGGGAGGTCGAAAGGATTCCGTGGAGCTTTCCTCCCTGTCCCTCGTGAGTGCCCTTCCCTCCATAGTGCTTTGTAGGGTACTTAGCTCATGTCATCTCCCGTGGGAGTTACTGCTTGGACTCCTGCTTCTGTCCTGAGGGCCTGGTGCCCTGGCTGTTTATTGTGACAGGAATGGGACATAGGCTCTGTCCCTGACCCAGTCACATGGGTAACCTGGCCAGTCCCTTCGTGTGGACAGAATGAACAGTGAGCATCTTTGTTGCACTTGTGTGGTCCCCATCACATTGGGTATGGTGACCCCACTGAGGTGTCTGACCAGCATCTGAATGTAGGCTGCATGGTGGAGCCCCTCTCAAGCTGGGGTTTTGTGCCGTACACACTGTGGGTTGATCTAACCAATACTGATGACTTTACGAGTTGTTGTACCACAGCAGATCCAAGCCAGTTTCTTGTAGGGCTGACCAGACCCTGGGCTCCCTGCCTTGAGGGAAAAGTACCGAGACCCTTGCTCTCTGTGCTTCTGCTGTGTCCACATAAAGACCAGGGGGCTGGGAAGAGTAGGAAGCTGCCGTTCCCTATGGCCTGGCTGCCACTTCTGGGGACCAAGGAGCTGACAGGGAGCAGAGCTTTGCTAGCCCACAGGGCCAGATGGAGCAGAAACTGGGCTTGGGCCACCAAGATGGGCAGTTCCTCAAACTCATTAGCGTGAGTTAGGGCTTCAGGGACCACATAAGGAGCTGGGAGAACTAAGTCTGTGGGCCTCATGTGGACTCAGGGGCTCCCATGGATGGGAGGAATGTGCACTGGATCCCCCACAATGGGGACCAAGGAGCAATAGAATAGATGCCTCAGAAAGACAGCAGACCTGTGGCTCTGATCAATGGCAGAGGTGGCTCTACTGGGCCGGTGGGGCTGAGAGCAGTCTAACCACATGTGTTGGGTATCGCTGTGTCTCCATGTGAGAAGATGAGTCCTGACCTACTTCAGTCTGTCCCTGTCATCATTCCAAGGGTACAGAACTCTACATGTGACAGGCACAGCAAGCAAACAGGTAACTAAAGCCAGCAAACTGCCAGGTGTTTATGCCCAAAGCATACTTGTGTGTGGAAGTGCTGACTGTGAAGGAAAAGATGGAGTTGACTACCTTGAAATTAGGAATTATTAAACATTATTTCCAAGAGTGAAAGTGCAAGTCACAAATGGGAAAGGACATTTTGACACAGAATGGTTAGGTGCTCCTATCCAGAGAGGGACATGAGACCCTCAAAAGTTGCCAGCAGATGAACACATTACAGAAAATGACATTCCAATGACCAGCAAAAACTTCAGCCTCAAGAGCAAGAAAGAAAATGCCTGTAGGCAACTACTCTGAAGATAACAAGAAGCATTATGGTAGCCACTGTTGTTTTGCTATTGTCTTGTTTTGAAGTCCTGTATTGCTTTCATTGTTTAATTGTTTTTTTTTTTACTGGTTTTTTTTTTGTTTTGTTTTTTGTTTTTTGTTGTTGTTGTTGTTGTTTTTGTCTTTTTGAGACAGGGTCTTGCTATGCAGTTCAGGCTGGCCATATGCTGACTTTGTAGCCCAGGCTGGCCTTGAACTTGCAACAATCCTCCTGCCTCAGCCTCCCGAGTGCTGGGATTACAGGAGGGCACCACCACGCCCAGCTTTCTTTACTGGTTTTATTCTGTTCTATTTTGTTTGATTTTATTTATGCCTGAGGGTGTGGGCAGTTATTTCGAAGATAACAAGAGGCATTATGGTAGCCATTATTGATTTCCTTTTACCTTGTTTCGAAGTCATGTACCATGTTCATTGTTTTGTTGTGATTGACTCTATTCTGTTTCTTTTTTTTTTTGTTTGGTTATATTCTCTTCAAAATAAAAAAAAAAAAGAAAATGCCAATAAAATTATAGTTATAAAACCAAAAACAAGCTGACATAGGACGTGGTGGCATGCTGTGTAGTCCCAGCACTCAGTAGGCTTAGGCAGGAGAATTGTTTGTATCTAGAAGTTCAAAGCCAACCTGGGCAACACAGCAAGACCCTACCTCAAACAAACCAACAAAAAGCAAAGAAAAACCCCTAGAAATTTTTCCATCCTTACAGTGGCCAGACTTGAAGGTGCTGAGTATTGGTGAAGCTGTGGAGTGAGGGTCCTGGGCATGTACTTCAGTGTCATGGAAGTTGGTGGAAGCCCAGTACTCTAGCCTCAGTGTCTCCACCTGGCCCCTGCCCTGTGTGCTGGGAGCCCACTGGCATCTCTGCCTGTCCCTGCTCCTACAGTGCTACTCAGGAGTAACCCTCACTGCAGAACCAGCTCAACAAGGCAACACCCCCCTCCCACCCCCAATCTAGTTCAGTCCATCCATGTGGTTCCATGGCAGGCAGCCCCTCCCCGAGGCACCAAGCTCCACTGGGCAGGGCAGGGCGTGGTTTCACTCCTGTCAGCGTCCCCAGCACCTTGTGCAACAACTGGCACTCAGTGGTACTGTGATGCCCAGTAATGTCACACTGCCCCTGCTGATGCTCTCAGAGGTTCCCTTCCAACACTATGGCCTCTCCTCTTTAGGGCACCTTGACCCTGCAGAGAAAGTGGAGGATGCTCACCCCAAGTTATGGTGCGCCCTGAGCGAAGGCAGAGTAATCGTGTTTGATGCTTCCTCATGGACCATCCATCAGCCCTGCTTTAAAGTGGGCACCTCCAAGGTGGTGAGTAGATGAAGCTGCTCGGTTCATATGGCTGTGTGTGTATCCAGCTGCTTACAAGGTCTGACACACGAATGTGGTGGCCTGCAGTCCCCAGAAAACACATAGTCTAAATGGGAGGCCCGGTATTTTTAAGGCCTCCTGTTTTTAAGTGTAAGCTTCTCTTCCCCTTTTGCTTACATGTGCTTATTGAAGGTTACGGTAATGGCTTAACCTCCCACCCACCTTTGAAAGCCCTGGGATGCTTCACATGCCACAGCATGGTGCACACATGGTGGGTGACACCTTCAGGTGACTGCAGACCATCGTCCTGGTGAATCTTGATGTTCGTTGGTGAGGGTTGACAAGTGGGTCTCTTGGACTCAAAGAGGAGTGAGCTGCTCCCCTGGGGGCTCGAGTGGGCATTCGGCTGCCCTGTGGACCAGGCAGCAGACACCACAGCTGGCAAAACACATTGCATCTTAGTCCTTTGTCACAGCAAGCTTAGAAGATTTCATTGCAAGTCCAACTGGGAACACATTGAGTCATGTGTCCTTGGCACTGCCGTGGTACAACTTTTCTCATAAATCGTATAAGCCCATATACATAGCCCAGGACCCCTGCCTTGCAGTCTGACAATGGGAGACCCCCATTCCTGGAGGACTGTACCTATGGCCCTCTGGTCAGTGTGACAAGTGTCTCCTGTCAGTTGACTTGTGTCTCCCTGGCACTCGCAAGACCGAGCTTCATTTACTATGCTTTGTCAGTCACCAGGTGCCCCATGGTGACATGTCCTCTGTGCACACGTGCCTCGCTGTCTCTTCTTACTGGTGTGCATGTGTTCTTTGAACCCCACATCTGCACATCCCCCCTGGTGGCTTCACTCTGTTCAGTTCATCTGGGGACACAAAGGAACCCTCACACCCTTCTCCTCCAGCATGATGCAACCTGTTGAGTTCCTGCTGAAGGTGAAAAGACAGTCTTCTTAGTCTCATTAGGCCTGCTGACCATCAACTGTGGTAGTTGGGTTTCGTCATCTAAAAACGATAGTACAATTTGTGGCACCATGTATGCTTTCAAAACTGCTGTAAAACAGAAATACTGCAGACATACTTCAAGGGGGAGGGGTAGTCACTCTTAGTGTCTGAGTGGCAGTGAGCAAGACAGTGCTCAGTTCTTTCCATGTTCAACTGAACCTCAGTTGAGTAACAGGATTCATAATACAGTAAGTCAAAATATTTATAAAGGTGCAGTAATGCTTTTAATCAAAACAGGAAAGAGAAATTAAGGAAATTGTTCTTATTCTAGATTAATTTTTTGCTGTAGGCTCTTCATTATAATATTTCAAAGACTTTAATAGTAATAATTTTAAAATCCTAGTTAAAATCAAAGGCTACATTTTGTAACCATTCTTACTGTCCTCCAGTTAGGCCTGGGAACACTGAAAGTACCTTGTTATTCAATTATGTGAAAATATCTTCCTCCCAGTTTCACAGCTATTTCCTATCTTTCTATAGGAAAGAAACCTGGAGAATAGCTCAAGGAAATGCTGCCTCACCTGAAGTGGGAAGTTCTAATTAGTTTATCTAAGATATCTTGGGGCCATGTAGGCAAGACCTTTTACTAAAGTTACACCAATCCTTAGATGTAAAAATAAAGGGCTATTTATTTATTTAAAAGCAGAATATATATATTGAGAGAAAGAAAGCTTCTGTGTAAGAGACAGAAGGGGTCCTGAGTGGGTTGCCGAGGACCCCACATTCGCTAGGGATTTTTATAGAGCAAAACCATGAGGTGAGGCAGGTCCAAGGTGGGGAAAAATGGGAACTTGCAAGGCAGGCGGGCATGAGGTGGGACAGAACTATTGTCAATCAGTAAGATTACGAGTGTGATCGCTCAGGTAAAATTGATTAAATCAGGAACAAATGGGGAAGCAAGTCACATAGCAATCAAGCGGGCATGAATACAGAACAGGGCCTTTGCCTATAGAAAGGGCTCTTTTAAATGAATAGTTCTTGCATTAACAAGTTGGCTCCCTTTTTTAAAGTACAGGGATTTTTATAACTAGAATTTAAATTATTAATCTCCGCCCCAGCACTGGGGATCAAACTCACGACTTCACACTTGCCCGGCAGACGCTTAGGCTGCTGAGCCAGATCCCTGGCCCTTGTTTTTGAGACAGTTTCACTATGCAATTCAGGCTGGCATTGAGCTCACTTTGTAGCCCAGGCTGGTCTCAAACTTGCAACGATCCTCTTGTCTCAGCCTCCCGCGTGCTGGGATTACAGGCATGTGCCACCAGGCCCAGCTTAAATTATTAATTTTTGTAAGAGCTGTCTTCTTACTTAAAGATTATACCCATAATTGACACTGATTATATCTAGTATTATATCTAGTCCTCAGAAACCTGCCAGCATGATGTTACTTTTACTCTTTGAAAATCTATGTGTACTTGAAAGCCATTCTTTTAATACATTTTTTTTTTGGTACTGGGAATCAAACTCAGGACCTTGTGCTTGCCAGGCAGGCACTTTGCCATTGAGCCATACCCCCAGTCCTTCTATGTGTACTTGAAACTGTGAGACATTTATTCAATGGTACCATGTACGCCATGTCATAGATGGAAACAGAAGAGGTAATAGCACAGGCAGCAGCTGCCTGACTATCTCTGTTGGCACGGGCTGGGGCAGGTCAGGCCACTAAACTGATTGTCAGGTGCGGGCAAACACAGCCCGATTCCATGTGATATGTGACCTCCTAATTCTTTGGTGTCTTAAGCCTTAATTTGCAACGTCAAAAAGCCAAGTGATAAACAGAAAAATTGCTGACTGTTGGTCTTGATAAGTGGCAGGCCCCAAGGACACTCTCTAGAAACAGAGAGCCCCATTATTGGTTGTTCCTATGTGTAGACCTTCCTTTCTACATTCTTCACAGCCACCTGCTAAAATTTATTTGTGATTCCACATAGGTAATCACGGTGGCTTCTTGGTTATGCACAGAGTGGGAAAAGCTGAGTTGCACATGTGTGCATCCCAGCTGAGACTGACAAACATCACCGTCTTATCCCTGCACTCAGACTGTAGATAGGCAGCCTCCCCACAGTTTCCATGGTTTTCACATTTTTTGTGCTTTTGTTGGTGATTTTGATATTTAAAGTGGCCCCAGTCATGGTCGTGGTAGCGTTCCTATATGCACAGAGGCCGTGACCCATCCCGTGGAGAAGATGGGTCAGGTGAGCTTTGCTCAGCTGTGGTGATTGTCCCCTTGGCCATGAGTTCAACATGAATGAAGCAACAGTGTGCACTCAGTAAACTGTCTTAGGAGGGAACACACAGACATAAAACAAGGTCACATAATAACCCATTGAAGACAATGCCATGATCAGATGCTCTGGGCCCAGTGCTTTTTGTTCCTAGGAGCAAGGGTTCAGTACTGGGTTACTCGGTGTGTGTGGCACATTTGTGGAATGTAACTCTGTGAACACTGAGCATTGTTCTTCTTTCCTGGCCTCCCCTTAGAACTGCATGGTGATGGCGGAGCAGAGCCAGGTGTGGGTCGGCTCGGATGACTCCATCATCTACATCATCAATGTCCACAGCATGTCCTGCAACAAGCAGCTCACGGACCACCGCACTGGTGTCACAGGGCTGATTGTGCAAAATGGGAGGAAGCCCAGGTACACGGGCCAAGCAGGGAAGGAGACTTACTCGTTGACCTTCAGGGGGATTTCCTGAGGTGCATGCCCTAGGAACCAGGAGGGCGAGTGAGTGGAATAGCTGCGAGGTGACAAGCTAGGTCTGCTTCTGTTGTGGGTACAAGAGGGGTATTTATCCTCTGAGACTGACCTGGCTTGGCACCTGGCCTTTCTGCTGAGGTCAAGGACAGCAGAGGCCTGTGGCAGAAGGGTGAGTCTCCTGTGAGAATAGCACCCATTATCAACAGTTTCCTCTTTTTCCCATTGACATTAGGAATTCACATTTCTGTGTGAGATCACCCAAGTGTTCAGCCTTGGCTCCATTTTAAATATGTCATTGTAAGGTCCCCCAGCCTCCCACAAGCTGTGTGCTGGCCAGCAGTATACAGACTGACTAGGATTAACGGGGTTCTTCCTCATGCAAGCTGCGGGGCTGACGTGGGGCATTGTGTCCCCTGACCTGTCTTTAGCTGTTTTCTGAGTGGGGAAGATGTCTAGGGTGCCAGTGATCTTCATTCTTAAACCCACTCAGTGTACTTTCCCTTCTGGCCCTGCCTTCTCTTCTTCAGGGGATGCAGGACAGGCAGCTCCAGACTCCACCTGTATTAATCATTTTCCTAGTTGCTGGGGCAAAGTACCCAATACCCACAACCTGAGGGAGAAGAGGTTTATTTCGGCTCACGGTTTTCAGAGGATTTAGTCCAAGACAGAACAGCATGGTGGAAGGGCTTGGTAAAGGGAAGAAGATCAACCTGTGGCAGCCAGGAAGCAGAGAGAAGGGAGGAGATGGGGACACAAATACACCCTTCCAGATCATGTCCCCGGTGACCTGCCTCCAGCCAGGTGCATGTGCTAGCAACATATTCAGCCTTGAA
>RJWT010029018.1:0-15031 GCA_004365215.1 Cuniculus paca | reverse complement strand
CTGCGGAGGGAGGCCTGCTGAGGCCTCCACGTCAGATGAAGGGGAGAGAGGAAGCGTGAGGAGGGAGGGACAGGGCAGTGCGAGGGTTTTGGTGAGAAGGTGACAACTCAGGAGGAAGGAGCAGCCAACAGCTTCAAATGGTATAGAGGAGAGAGCTTCATCGGGGTTGTCACCAGAAGGTCTGGGGGACCCTCCCTGGCACCGTCTCAGGCGAGTGGTGCAGAGAAGCCGCGGGGCCTGAGGCCTGGGGAGGCAGTGCAGGGAAGGCAGCCTGGCTCTCCCCGCGTCTCCTCCTTGTGATTTCTTCCTCTACTTCTAATCTCAGGGAAGGGAAAGCCCCCTTCCCGGGCAATGAAGGAAACGAGGTGCCTGGTGTAAGCTTTCTGACGACCCTGTGAGGCGGGGCCACCGGGTTCTTCCGCCTAGCGGTGCAGAGGTCTGGAGGGGTTGACAGCCGAGGCCTGCAGCGATGAGCTTGTAGAATGACCTTCACGCTTGCTCTTCTCTCCTCTCCTCTCCTCCACGTCTGTCTGCAGCCACAGAACTCAAAACCTGTTCTCACCAACACGAAAATGACGGGCAAATCTGTTCTGCTCTTTCTCCTGATACGTTTTGGAAGTGACCATTGGCCGTGCTGACACGGTCCCCGTGAACAAGCGGATGAAACGTGGCTGACCTTCAGGGATGGCCTTCACCTCACTGCCCTTCCTCTCGGAGGCCACCCCAGCCCAGCTTTGATGACCTCTTTCCTTGCGGGTGTCTAGTTTCCCCATTTGAGTTACACATTTCTAAACAGTGTTTTAATTTTGCCGGTGTGAGCACGGTGTAAAAGTGCAATTGTGCGTATTCTTCTGTATCTCTTTTCTTTAGCTCAAATTGTCTTTTGAGGTTGACCCATGTTGAGTGGGCACTAGTGCCTTCACTTTCAATGATAATGTTTTGTTGCAGGAATTTATCAAACCCTCGGTCCATTTTAATGCTTAGAGACTTAGGAGTTATTTCCAGTGTTGAGCAATTACGACCAATGTTGTTCCCCCGCCACTTTCGTTTTTGGGAAAAGTCCCTTTTTTGATTCAAGAGGCCCTAAGAATGCAATTTTACACATCTTTGTGTACTTTAGGGTTTGAGGCCTTTTCTGATCTCCTTGAACTGAAGCCCCCAGGTGGTTCCTGTGGGTCGCTGGTTTGCTTACTCATGAGACCAAGCTTGAGGAGTATGAGAAGCATTTCTAAATTAAAATGTTTAAAGAGGTCAGGTGAACTGAAAAAACAAAGAAACAGTTATTCCCAGATCTCCCATTTCCCCTGCTCTTCCACTTCATTGTTGCAATCTTAGCTGAATGCAGTCAGCTTGCATATTTTCCTACATCGGTCCTTTGATCAGTAAAGTAATTTCTTTTCCTTCCTCTGTACAAATCTTTTGATTATAGTGAGCTCATTCTTTGAAGAACAAACATGGCAAAAATATTAACAACTTGAGTAATTTTAGCAGCTATCTGAAATAACTGATTTTGCAGGGGGTAAAATGAACTAATTTTATCCAGTGAATCACTGAAATATAATACAACCAGTAATAAGATTAGACAGTATTATATGTTTAATCACAACATATAAGACAGACAGCGGTTCAAACTATAGGCTCTGGAGTCAGAACACCTGGGTCAGTGTTTTGGCGCTACCTCTTACTACCTGTGTCCTTGGTGAATTTCTTAACCTTCCATGTATGGCTTCCCTCAACTATAAAATAAGGATAGCAGCAGGGTATTTATTTCATAGGGCTGCGGTGGGCACCCAGTTAGCATTTAACATAGAACCTGCTTTAGTAAAGCTCAGTAAATGCTGACTGTTGTTGAGATATTAAGCTCATCAAAAAGGTGGAATAACCAGAGTATTTGTTAACAGATCTTGACAGAGACCACCATTTACTTATGTCGTAGCTATTTATTCAACGCTGAACTGACTCTGCAGTAGAGGCTGAGGACCAGACAAAAGTCTTACTCGTGGAGATGAGACTATTAGGAAATCATCAGCAAGTGCCAACTGAAATGAAATATGTTTGAAAACATAAAGTTGGAAGTGATTGCATTTCAGTGACAGGTACAACTTTCCAGGAGTTGCATTTTGGAATTTGATCTTAAACTGAGTAATAGATGCAATCTTGCCCAGAAGAAAATTGAAGTTCTTTCTTCCAGAAAATATGTATATGCAGAAAAGAAGAAATAAATAACTCTTTTGGAAGATGACAGGAATGGGAATTTTTAGGAAGGGAGAAATAGTGGTGTATTTTAACGGATGGTAAGGAAAATAGGAATTCAGTGTCATTTGGTTTGGTTTACTGAATCATAGACCCATCAAGGCATAGCGTAAGTGTGTGCATCCAGTTTGATTATAGAAAAATGATAATCTTTCACCAAAATAAACTTTCCACTTTTTGTATTTGTTATTAATAAAGAAAAAACTAATAAAGCACTTTGACATAGCAAAATTTAAAAATTTAGGACCGGGGATTTAGGCAGGCGTAAGTGCCTGCCTGGCAAGCGTGAGGTCGTAAGTTCGATCCCCGGTACCAAAATTTAAAAATTTATATAGAAAAAGCAGTTTGGAGCACTCTGGGAAGCTGAGACAGGAGGATCGCAAGTTGGAGCCCAGCCTGGGCAATCTGATTTATAGAGACTCTATCTCAAAGGAATAAAACCAAAAAAGTGTTGAAATATCTTTTGAGGGTTACTTGGCTCATTTGCTGGCTTTGTCTTCCTCCCTTTCTTTCCTTCTTTCTCTGTTTCTGTGTCTACGTCTGTCTCTTAGCTGAGCCACTGCTCCGACTGTACGTCGAGAAACTGCGTTGAGAGCTTGGGCTCTAAGTCAGGATTGTTTGCCGCATCTTCTACAACGGGGCGTCCTGACGACGCCCCAAGTCAGGAGCATCCACTAGGTGGCGCCCACACCCACGGCAGCGCGCGGCCTCCGGCGGGCGCAGGTCTGCAGCCGCGGCGGGGTTGCTGTGAACGGCGGCTGGGGAGCGGCTTCCCCGAGGTCTGCTCCCCAGTGCCGCGAGGCCGGTGGCCCCCAGCAGGTCCCCGGGCTCGGGGAAGCCGCAGTGCTGGCGAGGGGCGGCCGAGTCCTCCGCCGGGAGCCCGAAGGCGGCTGCCGTGGTGGGCAGGGAAACAGAGGCAGGCGTCGGAGAGCGCGGGCTCCCCGGCCGCAGGCGGGCAGGCGGGCACACGGCAGCGCTCAGGCAGCGCGCCCGCTCGACGGCAGGAGCCGGGGCCCGCTCCGAGGTAGAGTCACAGTAGGAAACGGCGCTATTTTGCTTTTCTTTTGAATAGCACCGGGACGACTTCCTTTATGACCTGAGATGAGGCGCGGGAGCGCTGCACGACTCCTTGACTCTTACCCCCGCCTCCCGTGGGCAGCTCCCGTCGGGCTAACGACGTGGGCAGCGCCTCGCGGCCTTGGCCGAGCCGAGGCCCGCGCGCCTCTCGCTCTCCTCGCTAGGCCGGGGTGCGGGCGGGCGCGGCCGAGCGCTGCTCTGCGGCTCGTCCCGTCAGGGCGCTGCCCGGGATCTGCGCGAGAGCCTCTGACGGAAGGTAATGGGACCCAGGAGCCTCGCAGGCCGGGGAGCCCGCCTCGAAGCGCACGTGCAGCTCAGCGTCGGAGCCGAAACCAGGCCCCGCTCCACCGAGGCTCTTAGAGCCCCGACCCGCGCTGGCCCCGCACACCCAGGCTTCTCTGCAGCCCCTGCAGGTGCTTAGATCCGGGAGGAGATTTTCTGCCGCGTGGTCAGCACGGCCAGCCAGGCAAACGCTCCAGGCAGCTGCTGCCGGCCGGCAGGTTCGAGGGTAGGGAGCTTGTCTAATTAAAAACCCGCAGACTCATTTTGATTTCGGTCAGAATAGATTTTGTTATTTTAAGGTTTCCTGCAGAATAAAAGAAGTATTCTTATTTCCTTTTCTCTTGCATGCCCAGCGTGCTGATTTCCGTTTCTATCCCCTGCTGTAATGCTAATAGGAGGGTTCAGCGTGGAATTCTTAAGATCTCCCCAGGGGTGTAATTTTGGTTCGAGAATATGCAACAACCTAACGAAGACAGGAAAAAAAAATAATTTGGGGTGCATGGAAATTGTGTAGTAGTTACTGCTACTTCTTTAAAAATGTGCTCTCCTCATGATTTTCATAAGCTGCAAGTAGAGGAATGGATGTTATATTCATCTCTGGAAGGGATTTTACCTGATGGTTTGTTTATTGTTCTGAAGGACAGAAGACGTGCAGTTTAATTCAGAAGTACTTTTTTTTCTAAAATAAAACCTTTACTTTTATTTATTAAAATATGGCATTTCAATACACAGGAAGACAAAATGATTTCTGGTATGTTAGCAAGGAAAAATCTGGAGGTGACAAAAAGGATGGCGGAAAGACAGATTCTGGTTCACAGTATAAATCTCTTGAAGTAATATACTTCTCACCTCTGGGTGGCACTGTTCAACTGCTTCTTGTTTTTATGGCGGGGTGAAAGGCGGATGCTTTTGGTAGATGTATTCTTAAAAGAATCCGTTAAAGAGACATTCCTCTGTCTCCAGTTATCTGCTAAATAACTTTTTGGCACATGGATGTAAATTCAGCATGGTTGTGATTTGCCATTTTAATTACCAAATGATGACCAAATAATATTAGAAATTGTTTATATGGGCAATTGGCCGGGTTAAAAGCCTGGATTCATCTTCCATGGAACTGAATCTTATATTTACCTTTTTGGTAGGCATGTACCTAGGAAAAAAGAAAGCACACACACACATTAAAACACAAGAGAGTTTTAGTTTAAATTCTTTGCCCATTTGTAGACATTTGATTTCTGTAAAACTATTTCAGTAGAAGTCAATTTTATAAGAGAAGTACTGCCTAGTATTGGGAAGAATTAATCAATTAAAATATAATTTTAGGAACCTAACATTGTTAAGTTTGATATTATTTTTCACTGAACTTTAAAAGCTTAACTCCTTCAATATTAAAAAAAACCTACAGAATGATGTCTATACACTTTCAGAATTCTTATTTTTCACTTGTGATTATTTTAATAAATAACAGCAATAATATTTATAATTCTGTAAAATGTATGAGTACTCTTTCTTTTTAGCATGATAGGTGGTGAGTTAGGATTCTGTACAGAGAAACACGTGTGGTTGTTTTTTTTTTTTTGAATCTGTAATTATTTATTTTAAACCCGGAATTGATCAGAAATGCCAGAGGAAGAGGTTATAATGCTAAAGTTAATTTTGTTTTGTCATATACAAAGTAGTTCATCTAAAAATTATTGATTGATATTCTCCCTCTTTTAACTCTTTTAGGACTCAATATTTAAAGCAAAACTAATTTATCTAGGTGTTCCACTGCACAAAATTAATTCTACGGGGACTAGTAAGGCCAAGCCTCATTACGAACAGTTCCTCTTGCTGAACTAACCTAAGCCTGACGCTTACTGGGATCCTTTTTTCAAAATTATTCACAACAAAGAATTTAACTCTTGAGGTGCTAGAGAACTGACCTTCAAAGCACATCTTACCTTTGCGAGTGCTGCTCGGGTCTTTGAAGTCAGGCAATTACATGCACGTATACTGGAGGGATTTTAGCTTTATGGTCCATATGCCAGAGTTGATGTATGAATTAAAAAAATTTTCCCCTTCCCTAAGTTGTGTCACCATAAGTATATTACTGACCCTGTCTTTTTTCGTGTTTATGTAAGCAGTGAATTTACCTGGGAGGCCAAATAGTTGTTTAGATTACACAGCAGTCTCGACTAATGTCTTCCGCTGAAGTGTCTGACTGAATCAGTTGGTCACTTGGGTTTTTTGTGCCTGCTTAGAGCATAGAGCATAAGAGTGTAACTATTAAGCATCAATTATTTTTTTTTGCTGCTATAAAACTAGTTCAGCGTCATCACTTATAGCCTCCCTTTTTTGTGTAGTTTTCTTTTAACGCCTGTTGGCAATGTTATTGGGGAATGAGTTTTTTTTCCCTCTGATATATATTAAGCAAAATGGGGAAGGAGTTTTTAAATTCACACATGCTAAGAGCACTCCTCTTACAATGACCTCCGCCCTGAAGCCCTACACAGCAACTTTCATGTTGACTTTTTGCCTGTCGTGTAGCACTTCCTAAAGTTGAGGCAGTATTTCACTGGAAAATTTCTTCCACTTTAAGGTTCTTAGCTCTTTTTGGGCATCTCACTGAATTTTTTTCATTGAAATGGTTTTCTTCATTCAAAGTGCCACACCTCCCTCTAGAATGTTACTAATGTGGTGCAATATATTTTCTTATTGTGGTTGGTAAGAAATATTTATTTGGTGTTAGTGAGGAGGGCCAATTCATGAATGAGGCTTTTACAGAGAAAAAGATGTTGGTCAACCTGACAGTGGTTAGGTGTCTTTTTTTTTTTTTTTTTTTTTTTGGTGTTAGGGATAGAACCCAGGGCCTTGCCCACATCAGTGCATGTTCTACCACTAAACTACACCTCAGCCCCCTGATTAGGTGTCTTCATGATGGAAAGCAATAATTGAATCTTTAGTAGGTTGCTTGATCCACATGCTAACAAATGAATACTTTTCCCCACATACGCCTCACACCGAGAACTGACAAATTTCCATTAAATTAGCTGACTGACTTGTTGCCTTGTCTCACACAAATGTGCCTCTGGACGGTGTTCTAGTTATGCTGTGAGACCTAATTCATCAACTTAAACTCATTTTATCTGAAAGGCAGTAACAATTGTTGCATTTTCCTAATGTAAAAATAGCTTAAATCAATTATTCCTGGCTATCCATTAAATCACACAAAGTAACAGGATTAACAAGTACCCATTTAGGTAGTTCAGTGATACTTGATAAGAAAATTCTCCTGGTTCCATAAAATTAAAATGTACTTATTTATATTTTCTCAAAAAATTTTATGAGTACATGTTTGCAGTACATAATGATTGTATTCATTGTGGGGAGTTCGTACACATGCAATTAAAATTTAAAAATTACCTTCCTAGGTCCTCTTGCTTTAAATAGAATAAAGTAGAAGTAACTTTAAAAAAAACTTTGTAAAAACATAGACTAGCCAGTCGATTTAATTTTTCTGTGAAATAATAGTTTGAAAATAAACTGCTGCTCTGAGAAACTAAATTCTCGATCTATAATGCAGTCTGTGCTTCTGTTTTAAATTCATAGCCAAAGGTATTTAAGCTTCACAGATTTCCCGCCTGCTGTATTCTTGTCAGCCTAGATGCACTAAGAAAGAAGAAGGCTTCATACCTTGTGGACACTTCATGAACATTAATTTTAATTAAGAATTTAAATACTAATCTCCACATAGATGTAGATCTATGTTACTTTGGATCTTTCATAGTAAATAACAATGTATTGAAACCTTTAGGTTCTCCTCAAGAAAATGTGCTTGGAGTTTAAGGAGAATATTTAGCAATTTCTTTATGTCTGCGTTTTCCTTCTGTAGGTATGGGAACAATGCATGGCCCCGGATAGCCAAGTCAAAAAAAAAAAAAAAAGAATGCCTCCTCCCCACTTTTTTTGATTTATTTTTTATTTTGGTTGGAAAATCCCCATTGCATGATTTATTTTATTTTTTTTTTATTTTAATTTAAATGTATCCTGGGAACATGCCGTTCCAGGATTTTGGAATGGGAACTTCAAACGAAGTTGGTAAGGCAGGCAAATGCGTAAGTGGAAACTTTGAGGAAACTGGCAGCGAGAGCGTGGAAATCAGACAGTCATCTGCGCTCTGCTCCACCACCCTCTGCCCGTGTGAGTACAAAGCCGAACTGGTGCGGCTGTGACTCAAAGCGCTGCTCTCAGGAACTGGGCCCGGAGAGATTCCCAGCATCTGTTTCCTCAACTATCACCCAGAGGATACCGGTGCTGAATCACAGGGAATAAAAATAGCCTTCGACAGAGACTTTCAGACAAATAAGGCGTGGATGTTTGACAGTGGTTTGGAGTCTCCTGAAATTCTTCATTAGCTACCTAATGAATATATTATTTTTATGTTAATAAGTTACATTGCTAGCTTTGTTCACCTAAAGGTTGAACAGAATCTTGACATTTTATTGATCTGGGTTGAGCCACTTCCTAAACTGCATTGTGTTTGATATTAAAACCTGAACCATTTAGTTGCATAAAGGTTGGTCTACAATCAATAATCAAAAATGGTAAAGCTGTATTTCAGACATAATAAAATATGTATTTTTTAAAAAAACAAATGTATTATCTGAGATATGTAGAAAAATCCAAACCCCTGCAAACTTCTTATTGTGATGTCAATTGCCAATAGAGTGATAAGATCTCTCTTATTTTGGGCACAGGGAATTTTATGGCCAGAATCTTACAATTTGACACAATTTAAGATCCTTTCAGGTTCTGTTTCACACGTAAGAAAGTATTTTTTAGGTCTGGCTGGAATCGTTGTAATCTGATATTAAGTTATTGCTTCAGATTTTCAACAAAAACAGCTGTGGTAATAGATGAGATTAGCAAGTGGTGAAAAGTTCAAAGCGTTTAATGGAATTGATCTACTAAATTAGCATTGACAATTTTTAGTGGCTATCTTAAATATACATTATTATCATGAAAGAATTAGTCCAATTAAGCCTTTACATTGGGAAGATGCCCAGTCTGACCTTGTTCTACTCAGTGTGAGAAGTGAGAGGCCTTCTGGGTTTATTTAAATTTGGTGCTAAATCAATAGGTTTGGGGGACTCTTTCAGTCCTTCTTTGGAAAAGAAGAGAAACTAAAGACTCTTTAAGGTGACAACTTTATTAGCACAGTTATATATTGCAAATAAGAACAATGGTCACAGAAAATAATATATTTGATAGAACAGAAGAACTAACAGTTGTGTGAGTTTCTCACCCTTTCTTACTCCTGCCATATTTACTGTATATATGTACATGTATGCTACATACATTTTGGAATGGAATTATATTGGACTTAATATTAGGTTTTATTTAGAACATACTGAATTAAGAAATAACCAGCTAACTTTTTTTAAAATAGAAAGCTATGACAATATACAGGAAAAATAAGTATGAGATTTACCAAAAACCCATTTCCTATGTATCCGCTGTATATTTTATATTCTATTGATAAAGATTTCTATGGCGCCTTGAACATAAATATTAGGAAAATAAAATTGAACTTCATATTTTCAATTAAATTGTAATGCTAATGGCTGATTACTTGTATTTATCATAAAATTGTGTCATCTGGCTCTGGAAGGGTCTTGCTTCAGAGGCCAGCTGCTAACACCCGGAGGCTTGTACGTGGGACTTCATCACTGGAGCTCAGAACTTAGCTCTTGTGCGAAAGCCTTCAGTAAAAGTTTTTTCAGTTGAGGTTTCATTGGTTGCTTTTGCTGTTGTTATCCATTACCGTATTTAATGCTCCATTTCCCTAGTCTGGGTTTCTAACTCAGAAATTTTGGACATTTCTAGTAGAGACATTGTGTGTTAGATCACTTCAGAAAAACACTGGAACTACTTTAGCCTTAGCTGTCGCTCCTGTAAACTGAAGCATCCAATTGTCATTTATCAACTCCTTAGCTGTTCTAGGTTCTTCCCGAATGTTCAGCAAATTATTCATATCCATCTTTAAATAAAGAGTTCCTAGGGAACTTAGTGCTTTTGTGTGTACCCAAGAAAGGTGGGAGGTTATCTCATTCCTTCTTAAAAATGGTTTGAAAACTCTTGCCACTACCAAGAGTCCGTTAGATGCTGGAAAATAGCAAGAGTGAAAAAACTTGGAAGAGTGCCAGATGTGGTGGTGCATGTCTGTAATTCCAGTACCTGGAAGGCTGAAGCAGGAGGATTACTGTGAGTTCAAGGCCAGCCTGGACTATATAGTGAGTTCAAGGCCAGCCCGAACTATGTAGCAAGACCCTGTCTCAAAAACAAACAAACAAGCAAACAACCAAACTTGAGGAGAAAAAGACTGTCAAACAATGGCAAAGCAATGTGACAAATGCTAATAGGGGTGTCTACAACATCCACTTCTACATCATCATCCTAATTCTGAGTCCATCACCAGAACGATAAACTGGTACTGCAGTACTTGTAGGTAGTCAGATTTATAGCCAAATAATTTTTAATTCTCTGTCTCCTTCAATCCAGGCATACTTGGAGCACATTTTTCATACTAAATTTAAATCTGCATTTCATTTCTTGCTGTTCGCACAATGTCATCTTAATCTTGGGTTTTTATTTCACGTTCTGAACACCTTGCTGGCCCCTCTATTGTTCAGTTTGCTATCACGAAACACTCCTGCATCCTTCTTGGTTTTAGTTAGAGCTCCCCAGCCATGCTGCAGTTTGCTAATGAAGAGTTGTTTACTCTTGGTCATATTTTTTCCAATAAGTCCTGTAGAACAGAATCAAAACCCCTCCTACAGTCAAGCTAGGTTTCATCAAGACACACCAGGCTTTTCTACGTGAGAAAGACAGCTGCATATTACCAACATGGGGCAAGTTGCTCGCCAAGCTATATTGGATATTAATGCTGTGTGATTGGAAACCCTCTCAAGGGTTCTGGCTACTTAGGAGATATATATATATATATATTTTTTTTTTTTTTTGGTACTGGGGATCAAACTCACGACCTCATGCTTGCCGGGCAGGCACTTACACTGCTGAGCGAAATCCCTGGCTCCAGGTCACTTATTTTTAATTGCAGGCATCTACTCAGTTCTCTGTATCATTCAAAGGTAATTGAAAAGAATCACTTTGTGCCACTCATTCAGTGTCACCAGATGAAAATTCAGAGCCAAGCTGTCAGAGAAGAAGTGGGCAAGTTCTACTTCTGATCATAATGGATCCCATGTTAGCACTGGCTCCTTCATGGTCCAGCATCGATCATAGCATGATGCAAGAGCTTTTATTCGGTCACCATGAGTAAGTTTCCCTCATTTATCCATATGTAATGCACCAGTCAGGTTCATTATGGTAAAATTAAACATGATAGATAACAAAATGATAACCATCTGTAATTCCCCTACCTAGAGATTAACCTTGCTACCATATTGATACATCCCTGCACATTGGTGGATGTGTGTGCATGTGGGTTAGAATGTGTACATGTACTGTTTTGCAATTACTTCATTCACTTTGTACTATCTAGAGTTCATTTCCTGAGGCAATGCAATCTTTTGACCTTAAGAATTTACCTTTTCAATATTAAGTCCCAGTTGTGTCCTTTCATTGTTCAGTAATTCTCTAATTCCCCGAGTAGAAGAAAAATGGAAGGAAAATAAAGCAATTTCTCACTTATCTAGCATTACCAAATTGTGTACCATACATTGAAGACAGCTTCTTAATATTAACCATTAAGACAGCTTAATATTAAGACAGCTTCTTAATATTAACCATTTTAAATGAAGCTCTTTCTGATGACTGTATACTTATTTAAACAAGTAACAACTGTAATGTTAATGTAAGACATTTAAAAAAATATAAACAATTCCCCATAATTCTATCTAGAAATGAACATTATTTTGATGTATGTCCTTTAACTTCTCTATGTATTCCTATACATGTGAAATATGATTTTGCTATAGTTTTTTTTTTAACCAAACTGGGCTTTTTTTCATATCAATATAAACATCTTTACATGACAATACATTTATGACTACTAATTAATGTTGATAGTTATATAGTATTTCACTATGGGAAATGCTATAGTTTACTTTATCCTTTTTTAACATTTAGATTTTTATATACCTCAAATCTTGCATATTATAAATAACATTGCAATAAGTACCTTCATTCATACTTCATTGGTCATTGGCTAAAGAAAATTTTAAATATACTCTTATACTGCCAAATTTGGGCAAGATTACTGTCCCTTTTCTTTCATCATACTCAAACGTCTTGAAAGAAAATTACATTCACTACTGGGTAAGCACTTTGGAAATCAGGATTATAGTGTTTGCCCCTTTTGAGGTCATCTCCTGGATTTAAAAACCTTTGGTTTGGTATGAAGGCATAACTGAGATAAGATTGCACGCTTTTGGGAACTGATGAGAAAAGAGTTGCTATCCTTTTTGCATGAAATAAATCATTGTTAATTAGAGATCATGGGATTTTGCAATTGGGACCTAGAGAGTAAACAGAGATCGTTATTTTTATTTTAAGTAAATCAATGCTGTTAATTGAGATCTGGTCCTATTCAAAAATTGAGGGAAATTAGAGATTACTCTTTAGTTTTGTCAAATAACATTGAATAATATTAATTGAGTTGATTAGTTTTTCCTCAAATAACCTTCTAAGAGGAAGTAGCCCTCATTATGACGACTTGGAATTTTAAAGAAATTAAGAAACTGACAAAATTTCATCATTGTTTTAGTTACTTTAAAATCATGTGTTAGCAGAAATAAATGAACAGACGCATCCTGGACTTTCACACAGCAACTTGGAATAGGAAGGTAAAAGTGGTATAACTGACCAGGGCACGGTGCTGCATGCCTGTAATTCCAGTACCCTTGGGGGCTGAGGCAAGAGGATCAAAAGTTAAGCCCAGCAATTTAGTGACTTAATGACACTTTGCTTAAAAAAAAAAAAAGACTGTGTATGTAACTCAGTACGAAGGCCATGGGTTCAATTCCGCAGCACACAGAAGGAAAAAGTGGTAGCACAGCTGGTCGCCTGGGAATTATGCTGTCTAGGAGTGGAGGAATTGGGTAGTTTTGGGGTGCTGTGTCCCAGTGCACAATGAGAGAATGACACACAAACAGACCCCAGAAAGAAAAGAGCCATGGTTAACTAGCGCGTTGTGATGAGAAAGGTGAAAGACATCTGAGCCTTTGGTCAAGGAACTGGGCTGCACTCAGCTCTTGCAAAAAAGGCATCAGGGGAGGTTTGTGGCCCTGCAGAGCTGACAGGGCCTCTGCTTTCCAGGCCTTGTTGGGAAGCGATTCATGCAGTAAGTGGATTGGACTTGGATTTATCTACCTTAGAAAGCGGGTACATTAACTGTGCTTGAGTCTGCGACGGCTGCAGAGAGCCATGTGCAGGAGGATGCATTGTGGTGTAGAGGAGGTCACGGGCCATGGGCTGGCTGGGGTCAGCGTCAGTGCTGCTGCTCCCTGGCTGTGTGGTGTGGGCTGGTTCCTTTCCCGATCTGTATTGTTTCCTCTTTAATAAAACAAAGAGCTTGGTGCGGGCCCCGGAACAATGACCTCTGTGGGCATCCCCAGATTTTGGGCAATTCTAGTCACAGGTAGCCTGGCTCGCCAGGGCTGGGAATTTTGTTTGCTCAGGATAACTACAGCTACAGCGGCTAAGAGACAACCTTCATCCTGAGGCTTATGCTTTATACCGTGGGATTCTCAAGTATGAGGGATGGGTGGGGCGAGGCTATTGACGTTAATGATGAATTTTTTTCAAACTTATTTTAATGTGTTGAAGCATTTCATTCCTTCTTAAATTGTTTCTGTGTAGCTACCAGCAGCACATATTTACCGTGAACCTATTTAGCTTTTCGAACTTCAATAGAAAGAAATCCTAACAGTCAATATTTGAGGTTGATAAAGCATTCAGATGGAAAGGAGTTACTTTTGTTTTTGATCGAATTCTTGGGTTATCAAGAAGCAAAAAAAGACACGATGACACAATCATCAGGAAACTAACGTACTTATAAATAAATTCCTTGATATTTGGTTCCTTGAAATATGATTCTTAATGTTATCCTTTGCCTTTTCACTGTTTGAATTAAAGTAGAAACAATCCCAGAATACAGTACCCCTTTCTATAACAGAATGTTAAGTTATTTATGAAAAACAAGCCAGGCTTCTGTAATACCTAATAATCCTGCTAAAGAAATCCTTTCTTATTTGCAAAATTTGAAAGGCAATTTTTTTTTAAATTTAAAGCAATGTTTCTTCACTTGTTCATGTAAAAATGACTGGTTATTCACTTGCTTTTGAACTAGTATGGATCGGAAGTGCTTCTGAAGAAAAATTCTAGCTTACCTGCAAGTTCCCCTTGATCCAGCTTTGCATGCAGAGTGATGGCCAGGACCCTGTTCAGACTTCTCAGGTTCCCAGGAAGAATCAATTTTACCATCAGCTCATTTAGCCACCAATCAGGCATACTTGTGTTTCAGGCCACTGGCTAGAAGTACCCGTTGTGCAGCTCTTACAAACTTATCAGTGTAAAGCAGGGGTTGGAAAATCATTCTTTTGTTTCAAATATATCAACATTTATACAAAATACATAATCCTGGACTTTAGCCTCAAACATTATGAACTACTCCAAAGTAGGACTGAGAGAGGAGGAGGGTTGCTGTGAGTTTGAGGCCAGCCTGGCGTACATACTGAGTTCAGCGCCATCCTGAACTAGGTAGGGAAACCATACCTAAAACAAAAACAAAACGGGAAGACTCAGTAATATGCTTACTCCTAACAGTCTACTGCTGATGAAAGATCTTACAGTAAATGGTAAGAGATGGTAAAGAACAAGGTTTAAACAAGCTGCAATTTTAAATTTAAAAAAATGCTTGGGTTGGCAAATCATTTCTGTAAAGGGCCAGAGAGTAAATATTTTTTACTTTCCCAGCCATATGGTCTCTGTTGCAGCAACTCAATTTAGCTATTATATGGTGCAAAGTAGTCATAGATAATATATAAATGAATGAGCATGGCTATGTTTCAATACAACTTCATTTATGGAGACTGAAATCAATTTGAGTTTTATACAGTTTTCATGTGTCACAACATACTATTCTTTTTAATCTAACTGTTAAAAAGTGGAAAAAACTTTCTTACCTTATGGGCCATGTGAAAGTAGGTGGTGGGGTAGTTTTCGCCTGTATTCTCTAGGCTGCTGGGCCCTGGTTTGGAGAATTGAAGTTACGAGGAAATGTTTGAGAGACACAACCCATCATTGGTGGTGGAGCAATATATGTTCAGTCCCTCTCACAGTCAGGGCTGGGCATGTTGCTAGGTGCTAGGCGGTGTAACAGGAGCAGAAGTGAGGTGGTGTTGGCTCTGGGCCT
>RJWT010029017.1:0-15045 GCA_004365215.1 Cuniculus paca | reverse complement strand
TTGAGGTAGGAGGGAGGGAAATGAAGTAAATAGATGATTGATGAGATCTTATAGGGATAGCAGAAAATATTTCCGATTTTAATTTATTAGGCTTATATTGACAAAGGAACCATAAGTTCTTAAAAGCTTACTTCATTCACATACTTCTTGGCCAACAGAAAGTTTCACTGTTGCCAAGTAAAAATGCTTCCTTTATTTCTCTCACTTCTGCTGACATATAAATTTTTTTTGGAAAGACTTAATTAGAATCAGAAAGCAGCTGATGCAGCCAGAACTGTTGATGGAGGCAAGGTATTTGGTAGTTGGATTTTGCCTTTTCTGAGCTTTCCCTGGTTTTGCCTTAGACAGGCTCAGTACTTTGGCACCAAAGAGCTCCCCTCACACTGTAGCCCTTTCACTACTGGGGAAGAAGGAAAACTAGAGCTGCATGTACAACTCCTGCCAATATGGATATTGCTGACCATGGAGGTTTCAAAAGAATATAACTTGTCTCATGAGTTTTGGAATAACTGCTGCAATGAAAAAAAGATTTGAATTCCAGATTAAGTCTTTCTAAACATTATTTTTGCAATCTGTTTAGCTCTGTACACAGATTCAGAAAGAGTTAACGATGCTGAGGAAATAACTAACTTCTAGAATCATGGGTTTAGGGAAAGAAGCAAACTTGTCCACTTGAGGTTTGTCAATCTTACCTCTCTGATTACTTCCCTCTTGGATCATGGTTCTTGATAATGCTCTTGTTGTTAAAATTTAATGAGTGTCAAAAATAAATAAGCCTGCCATGGAACATAGAATGAACAGGCCCCTTTCTCTCATATCAAGACACAAAATAATAAGATTAAAATGAAAGATGTAACCATATTAAATGAATTCAATCAACCATTTCTCCATATAGCACAACATATCAAGCCTCTTCAAATAAACAACAAGAAACACTCCATGAGGAGGCCTGTTGACTGACAGGTCATGCATACTTGATGATAAGAAAAAAATGTATTTTTGATGTATGAGAGGATACTTTTATCCTTTTATTCTTTTGTCCTCTCATTCAACAAATACTTTGCATTATCTCAAAGTCTTGGGATAGAATTTATCTAGGGTTAAAAATTGAATTTACACAATGTTACTGATTTCAAGGAATTTCTAATCTGGTAAGAAAAATACAGAGAAAAATATGTACAACATATATTTTGATTAGATAATTTCCACATACTTAATAGGAGCTCAGTAACTTTTTCTGTTAAAGTACAGTCTCCAACCTTCAATGGTTCAACTATGATTTTCCCACTTTATTGTGGTGTAAAACTTATACACATTGAGTAGGAGACTCAGAATTCAAATTTTGAATTTTGACCTTTTCCTGGGATAGCAGTATGTAGTAAGCACCTTTCTCAAGCCATAGCTCCTAGTCAGCATTACAACCACCAGTATAAATAACCAACACTCTATGGTGCTCAATTATGGTGTTCAGTAGGTTAGGCATCATATTAGTCAGCTATCCTCCTGCTTCAGAGACTAACTGACACTTACAACTTAAAAGAGAAGAGATTTAATTTTGCTCATGGTTTCAGGGGATTCAGTCCATGGCTGGCTGATTCCAAGGCAGAAACATCATGGTGAAAGGATGTTGTAGTGGGAAGCTACTTAGTTTGTGGTGGCATGAAGTAGAGCAGGAGGACCCCATCAAAGAGGAAGGGGCAGGGGACCAGACATAGACCTTAAGGCTGTGCTTCCATGATCTACCCAGACACACCCAGAAATGCACTCTGTAGATCCTGATCATATCTACAAAACCAATTAAGTTGACACTCATAACCACTACAGAAATGTAAAATGTATTTTGATTTATGATATTTGTACTTGAAGTGATTTTACCTGGGATATAACTCCATTGTAAGCCAAAGAGCATCTGTACATCTATTTCTCTCCTTCTCTAAACCTTAGTTTGAACCAACTCTGGTCTCATGCTTTTTGTCTTGTATTCATTGTTTGTTTGGTAGCTGATGGGGTTTTGCTCATTTAGAGGAGGTCTAAAGATAATGTATGACTTGGATGTGAGAAAGAAACTGGGAATGTTCTGGGAAGAAAAATTCACATATGAAGAAGAAACTGAAAGAAATAATAGTACATTGGAGAAAACAAAACTTGTCCTGGGTCTGGGTAATAAGTTAAGAAAAGAAGGGGCTGATGTAAAATGAGACAGGAGACTGAACCAGGGTCTTCCTGGTGATGGGACAGAACACTCTTAACATGAAAGTAATGGAAGGCATGAGAGAGTTTGAAGAGCCTTGTGGCATGGTTTCACAAGTCCTACCTTCTTCCATGCCACTCTGCCTTTTTGAGCCCATAGGACAATTTACTTTGCCTTAGTAGCACTCTATAGTGATTCTCTCTCTAGGTCTGTAAAGGAGATCCAGTTTTCAGGGTCCAGAATAGGGCAGATAGAGTTAAAAACAGACTTTTTTTTCTTTTAGTTGTACTCCTGTATGCTGGATAAAATATTAAAAACAAAATTATAATACTGTAAAAAGTCAGCCTTAAGGAAAAAAAAAAGAAGAAACCCTCAAGTGCCAGGAATAAAGTAGGATTTCAAAATCAAAGCAGTGAGAGACTAAGCCAGTGCCAAGGGATATCTAACCCAGATAAAAGCTCTAAAAGCTAAAAACTAAAATTTTAATGTTCTCACAGGAAATCCCAAGCCAAGACGCTATTAGTTTTCCTGACAAAGCAAACTGGGTGGCTAAAAACAACAGAGATTTTTTTTTCTGTCACAGTTCTAGAGCCCAGAAGTCTGAAATCAAAGTATTGTAAGGGTTGGTTTCTTCTAGAGGCCCTAAAGGGAACCTGCTCTGTGCCAGCCTCCTAGCTTCTGTTGGTTGCTGGCAAATATTTTGGTTCTTTCGCTTTGGTCTGCAACAGTCTGATCCTGGTCTCCGTTTTCACATAAACTTCTGTCTGTGTCTCTCTGTATCTCTGCACTAAAATCTCCCTTTTTTTTTCCTTGTATAAAAACATCAGTCACTGTAGTATGTGGCCCATCCTAATACAAAATGACCTCATGCTAAATTGCTCACATCCATAAAGAGGCTATTTCCAAATAAGGTCACATTCACAGGTATTAGGAGTTAAGAGTTGAACTCACTGTTTTGGAAGACGCAATTCTACTTATGACAAGGACATGAATATTAAACTTGTTTCCAGGTATTACCTAAAGTGCTTCAAAAAATAAAATATAAAGCCACTTACTGGGAAAATCTCCTACAATCAAAGAACATGAAACCCCCCGCAAAATGTACACATAAATATATCCTTGTACCACTGAAGATAAACTCACAAAAAAATTGGACAGTACACAGTGAAATGATCTATTATGACAAAGCATAACAACAAAAGAGAATAATAATTTGAAATATTAAAAGTACCCCAAGGGCTTGTGATTGTGAAAATAGTTCTATAAAATGGTAATCATGTTGTTTAAAACATAAAGGAAGAAAAAGAAATTAAAATTAAAAATGGAGAGGAAGAGAATAATGTGGGCTTGGAAAAAACAGAATTCTAGAAGTAAAAAATATAGTTATTATAGCTAACACAATGCATTTGTTATACAATAGATGAAACATAACTAAAGAAAAAAATCAGTTCAATGGAAGATGAGTCTGGTGCAAGTGTTAAGATATTAACAAAAGTAATGAAAAAGACTTAAAAATATGCAGTAGTCTGATAAGGGACATGGCATACTCAAGAGTATCCACAGGATTTCCTCATGGCTAACTAGAGGCAGGAGCAAGCTCAGAGGGGGTGTGTCAGGAAATGCAGGTACTCAGAAATGGAGAGTCAACCTGAAGAAGAAAGCCACTAGATCAAATCCAGTAATAGGAGAGTATAGAAAAGGGAGCAGGGGTGACTCTGGACTGTAGCACCCCTCATCCCCATGGCCTGGAAAACACACCGTGTTGGGAGTGGATCTAACATCTGGAAAGTAGGAGCCAGCACTATATAGGCAGCCAGATCCCTGGGGTAGGATAATGGCGGAAGAAACATAAGCCTAGATCAGGCTATGAGCTCATTAAGTAGAGATCCTTAATTTAATGTCAGAGATCATGGGGTTAAAAATGTGCCAGTAGCGTGTTTAGTTGGGTGAAATAAGGATCAAAGGATGGCATATCATGAATAAGCTGGAGATGCCCAATATTCCTTGGTTTATTATTAATGAGTATATTCAAAGGTAGGGAAGTGGAAATAGCAAGGGGGATTTTCCAGGTAAAACCCACTCCACATTTGAAGGGTCTAGAAAATTCACTAATACCTTAAGACAAATTTGTGAGGGGAACACCAGCATCCCTGAAGAGTACAGTTTTGCCTTTCTCTGTTACCAGACCATGTGGTAGGGACCATAGTCACTCAATTTGGAAATTTAAATGTGATGTGTAGAATTGGATCCTGGAGTGGCAGGGGCCAAGCGACAGTGTTCAGTTGCCACAGGGAAGATGACCATGCTTTGATAATGGACAGTTGAGGGAAATCAATGATCAGATGATCTCACACATGTAGAAGTATGGCATTGGCTAATTAGTCATAGTATTTCCAAAAGTGAAGTGCACAGGAAGCCTACTACAGTTTTACTCCATTTATAGAAGCAGAAAACATTTAGGCAAATAAACAAAATCTACCTCAAGTTGTATCAACAGAGACTGATGACCCCCTCATTCAATTCCCAGACTTGAGACAAGTTACAGACCCAGAATTCCATGAATGTAGGGGAGGCCAGGTCCCTTTGAAGAAGGATCCTGGTGCACCACCAAAAAGTTATACCGTCAACCTTTTTCCCATCCTTCCCTAAGGGACCTATGGCCTTTTATTACTAGAGTAACCATACATTGAGGAAAAGGAAATAACTAGACCTGTTGGGACCTACTGGACACTGGTTCTAAGTAACACTGATTTTAGGAGATCCCAAACATTACTTTGGCTCTCCAATAAGAGAAAGAGATCAGGTGATTAACTGTTTTAGTCAAGATCCAATTCACAATGGGTCCAGTAGGTCCCCAAATCCATCCTGTGGTCATTTCTCAAATTCAAGAAGGTATAATTGAGATACACATACTTGGTATTTGGTATTTGGCAGTATCCCTAATTGGTTTCCTAACCTGGAATGTGAGGACTTTGATGGTAGAAAAGGCCAACTGGAAGGCAGTAAAGTTGCCTCTGCCTGGGAATATAGTAAACCAAAACCAATACTATATCTCTGGAGGGCATGCAGACAATAGTGCCGCCATCAAGGACTTGTAAGATGCAGGAGTGATGGTTCCCACCAGATCCCCACTTAACTTTCCTATTTAGTCTGCACAGAAGATGGATAGAGACTGATGGCGGGCTACTATAAATTTAATGAAACGATGGCTCTAATTACACTTGCTATACCAGATAAGGTGTCTTTGCTTGAGAAGATTAACACATCTCTTTGTACCTGCTATGCAGCTACTGATTTGGCAAACACTTTTGCTCCATATCTGTTCATAAGGCCCACAAGAAGCAATTTATTTTCATCTGGCAAGGTCAGTAATACTTGTTTACTGTCCTATCTCAGAGATATACCAACTTTCCTGCTCTGTGTCATGACTTAGTTCACGGGGACCATGATCGTCTTTATCTTTTCCAAGGAATCACAATGGTCTGTCCCATTGATGACTTTGTGCTGATATGACAAAGTGAGCAAGAAATATTAATCTCTCAAGACCTGTTAATAAAGAATTTTGCATGTCAGAGGATGGGAAATAAGTCCAATTAAAATTCAAGGTTTCTCTACCTCAGTGAAATTTCTAGGAGTCCAGTTATATGAGGCAGGCAGAGATTTCCCTTTTAAGATGAATGATATGTCATTGTACCTGGCCCCACTACAACCAAGAGAAAGGCACAATGCCAGTGCGAATATTTAGATTTTGAAGGAAACGCATTCCTTGCTTGGGTGTGTTACTCCAGCCCATTTACCAAGTGAGTCAAAAAGCAGCTAGTTTTTTTTCTGTCTTTTTTGTTTGTTTTTTATTTTTTTATTTTTTTGTGCCAGGAATCAAACTCACAACCTTACGCTTGCCAGGTAGGTGCTGTGCCACTGAGCTAGATCCCTGGCAAAGCAGCTAGTTTCGAATGGGTCGCAGAACAAGAGAGCTCTGCAACAAGTTTAGGCTGCTGTGAAGGTTACTTTTCCACTTGAACCATGTGATGCAACACGTGCAATGGTACTTAAAGCATCAGTGTTAGGTAGAGATGCCTCTGGCAGGCTCCTCTAGGTGAATCGCAGAGGAAATCTGTAGCATTTTGAATCAAGGCTTTACCAACACTTGCAGACAACTACTTTCCCTTTGAGAAACAGCTCCAGGCCTGCTACTGGGTCTTAGTGGAAGCAACATTTGATCAGTGGACTCCAGGTTACGATGCAACATGAACTGGGTGCTATGTGAGCCTCTGAGTCATAAAGTTGGATGTGTATAGTCAAATGGAAATGGTGTATACATGATCTATCCTAACCAGGTACAAGTAATTTACAGAAAGAGGTAGCCCAAGTGCACATGGTTCCTACTCCTGCTATACTATCGTTGCCATCCACCAGCATCTACGGCCTTTTCAGGGTGCCATATGGTCCGTTGACAGAGGAAAAGAAGAGTGGGACCTGGTTTAGAGATGATTCTGCTCATTATGTAAGCACCACCCCAAAGTGGACAGCTGTATGGCCCCTTTCTAAGACATTCCTTAAGGACTATGATGAAGGGTAATCTTCACAGAGGATAGAATTCAAGCACCGTACATGGCCATACATTTTACTTGCAAGAAAAAAATTGCTGAATGTGTAACTATATCTTGATTGCTAGGGACTTGGAAGGACTATGACAAAATTTGGTGATAAAGACATTTGGGGAAGAAGAACATGGATACACCTCTCCATATGGACAAAGGAAGTGAAGATATTTGTGTCCCATGTAACGGCTCACCAATAGCTGACCTCAGCAGAAAATGACTCTGATAATCAAGTGGATAGTATGTCTGTTCTGTGGATAGAAGTCAATGTCTTTCTTCAACCACCCATGCCATTGCCCGATGCACACAAGAACAAGATGGCTATGGTGGCAGGGACAGAGGTTACACTGCAGTTGTGATGGGTCCTGTTGGCTGGGTCAGGACATAAATAGGTTCTCAAGGCATATATTTCCCTGGATTGGGTGGGGGAGTTGACAGAGAAGAATTTCTGTACTCACATTTCCCTGGATGAGTGGTGAGCTTGGAGAATGTGCAATTTCAAGCACTTGAAAGTTGATTGGAAGTGAAAAATCTCTGTTGCAGCTTATAATAGAGGAAAAGAATCAACTTGCATGCAAAGTATATCTTTAGTGTATGGTGCAGACAGGCTATTGGAACCTATTAGGGTAGGTAGGGGGTAGAGGTTAATTTATAGGTATGATGTTAATAATCTTCTTCAGTTGTCATCTTTTAAAAGAAAAATCTGACTTACTTTGACAAGAAAGAAGAGGCATTTACTAATCTTTCTCTAGTAGCAGATTTGTGCAGTTGAAGGGTGGAGAAAAGGACTATTCTCATTTGGGGCATGAATGTACAGGCAGACTTAAATAAAATGCAGGCTGGACACAGTGAACCTGAGGATGAAAGAGAGGTATTAGAGGAGAAAAGAGTAAAGGAGAAAAGGGCAGAAGAAAACAACATAATAGCTAAAAGTTATTTGGTGTTTTCTATAGATCAGTCATTTTTCCTAGCATCTTGTATACGTTAGCCTGTTTAAACTTCTCGCATCCTTAGGAGATAAGCAGAGCAGAAGTGTTACCCATAAAGAAAGTGAGGTACAAGGAGTTAAATAGCTTTCTGGGGTCTTCTTTTCATGAGCACACTGCTCCGTAGCAGGACTGATTGCTTCTGCTTCCTGTAGTTAGGTGTCCCGATTTGACTTGCTTTGTCCAATACAATACAAAAGGAGGTGACCTTTGCCACTTCTGGACAGGAGCTTTAGGACACAATGCTACCCAGTCCTTGTTCCTTGCCCCTTGCTCTGCCAAACTAGAGACACTCCAGATGGTAGAGTGGCCATCAGCCGGGGTCCCACAGGAAAGAGGCACAGCTCACTTCTGCATTGATTAGAATGCCCAGCCTTGAGTCTACCACCTTAGCCCTTGTAACAGTTTTGCAAGTTGCCTGTTCAGTGAATCCAGTCCTTTCTTGCTTAAAACACTTGCAGTGATTTCTGTTTTTCTCTCTAACTGAGACACTCTAGTAAGGACTCCTGAAGAATTTGACGATGAACTATTCCCTCCTGGGCTCTCCTTCATTGGCTTTGAAAGCATCATTCTTTTCAGATCTTTCTCACTCTTTCTTAGTGCACTTTTTAGGTTTGATACCCACTGCCCACTCCAAAAATGTTGGTCCTTTTCTGATTGGATCCTTGGAAGTCTTCTCATATTTCACATTTCACTCATGAAATAACAGCCTACCAATACAATTTGATAGTTTAATAAGAGAAACATCCAATAAGCAGGTCATCACAGTACAAGAGGCAAGAACTATGATGCATAGAGTCTAAGAGTTAGAGGAACAGGAAACTTGTCTATTTTGGACCCTGAGAGTCCTGGCTACCGTCTGATTGTGTGTCTCTGATTTTCAAGTTTCTATTTCCATGTATACCCCAGATACCTCCAGCTAAGCATTACACAGGACTTAAAATAGAAATCATCCTTTGCCCATCACTTTGTTCACCACCGCAGTCCTTCATCTTCACTTCCTCCTCCTCTGATCTTCCACATCTCAGTTAATGGCAGTCACAACTCACTTCATGGCCTCCGTTAGAAACCAGTCTTCTTCAACTTTTTGCATTCAGTAACCCTCATGCCTTACCTCATGTATGACAATCCTACCTCATAAACTGGCTCCTTTTGTCTTTTTTTCAGTCCCCCTTTCATATGGTCAGAAAATATTTGCTAAAATAGAGAGTTCAAATTCTATTATTGTTCACCAGAGCACTGTTAATAAACTAGAAACAAAGTAACCTATGAGGAAAATTAAAGATTAAAATATTCATTACCTACTGTAAGTCTATTAAATGAATAAGTGAAAATTACATCTTCACTGATATAAAAACTGGTTGATGATATATACTTGAGGAAATTATTTATCAATCATATGCTCAATATTTACCAAAGGCCAAAAGTATGCTTGTATGCATTAAAGGATATATGACAAAGTAATCACAAATTTTCTCTACATATCAGAAACATGAGTAGTTTCTTATTTCCTGTTTTTAACTATCTAAATGTTCTACATTTCTGTAATGAAAGGATATTGCTTTTGGTTTTTAAAAATGTTTTTTATTTTTAATTGAGTGAAAAGATTTACTGTGTATACTATAAACTCCATCAGTCGCCATTATGCCTACATGGCCCCTATGTCTCTATCATTCACATCCTTAACAGAGACTATTTTCTTCCACATTTCACATGCAAAGAGTTAACTCCAGAGTGAAAATCTCCTCTAAAGTCAGAGGCTGTTCCTACAGTGTTAGCATTCATCTGGGAGGTGTGGAAGAATGTGGTAAGCATTTGTCATTTTCCAATCCAGACCAGGAAATTTACAGGTGGTCTGGGTACATCAAGAGTAAATGCTCATGATCAATAGATGTCCTGCCTAGACTGAAAAATATTCAGAGCAGTGTGGCTGTTTCTTCAGGTGGCAAATTACTGTTCATTTATCATCTCAGAATATTTTGCTTTCTCTAGTGCAGAAATAGTGTTTAAGAAGTAGGTTTCAGTTTTTCAATGAAAATAGGAGAAAGCTTAAGGTGGTGAATTTATTTATTGTGTCTTTAACTTAGGTCCTAGAGCATCTTTCAAAGGCCACTGCAGAATATTACATAACTGATATTGATATTTCCCAGTTTGGCTAGTCACAAGTAAAAGTAACTCTTTCAATTTTATGGTACTTAATGCCTTCCATCTTAGTTACCCTTAATTTCCACTGTAATCTTCTCCGAAATTAACCTCCAATAGAAAATAAGCTTCCTCTCCAAATATAGCCTCCACCCGCACCAAAATAACAAGCTTTTTTTTCTCTCCTATTTCTTCTTGGTCATAATCAGAGAGGAGAGAATTCAGTAAAATTCTTCCCTATGAAGAGCATGTTGAACAAAAACCAAATTTTAGGAGAAAATAACAACTCATACTAGATGTGTACCTGGCAGGGTTTTAAACTCTGAATGTTTTATGTGGCCACAGTTCTTTCAGTCACAGAATAGAATTTGGCTAAACTGTGTGGACTTTTCTGTAGGCCAGGGGATAGGTGGGAAGTTGTCAGTTCATCTCCTGCTGTGGGTTTTCATTGACATCCATTTTGTTGCTGAGGTGAATACCAACATTTGTGAAATAAAGATGGACAACAAGGAAAAAAAATCAGTACAAAAAGAATTTTAAAAATATAACAAGAGAATGCAGGGGCTCTGCATACTGAAGGAGGAGCACAGAAGTATAACTATTTGGGAGTATGTGTCCCAGAGAAAAAGATGGAGTAGAACAAGATTACTAGATTCACTCAGGTGTTGGATGGCTGGCCTCTTCAGAAAATGTCACCCTAGGAAAGGGTCATAGGTACATACTGGAGATTTACACAGCTTTTTCAACATAGAAAATTAAGAACAGAATAAAAGAGAGTTATGAGACCTCAATGCACAACAAGTGTTTAGAAATGGCACCTTTTCCAGGTTCCAGACAGAAGTTTGCACAGAAAACATGCAGGAAGAAATTCAGTGTATTGGAAAGAATGGGACTTCTGAATGAGGAAGATTGGAATTGCTTCCTGGGTCATGTGAGGCTAAAAACTGACCACTCCCTACCCTAAATGTTTAGTTTCTTTTATGTTAAATGGGCATGTATGCCCAACCTCTTTGGAGTTTAATGTCTCCAGAAGTAGGTAGTACAATACCTGATGAACAGTAGATACTCACCAAATAATATTTGTATTATTTCAGAGAACATTCGAGCTTTAAGTATGGCTTCCTTCAATTTGCTGTGTTACTCTAATTTCATCGTGTAGCACAAGGATGTCTCTACCTGTTGAACTAGTGTAGCTCAGATTCTCACTCTTAATATGAATATATCACTATAATTCCCAGGTTAGTTAATCAGTAATATCTCACCAAGCATCATGACTCGGCATTAAATATTTTAAATATGTGCAAATATGTTTAGTTTTTGTTGTATAAATTTAAGAACTACACATAAAAAAGCATAGAGAAATAGACAAAAGTCAGCAGTGGAGAGCAGACAGAGTCTGCTCATTGTTTTAGACTCTCATGACAAACAGACCTGGTTCAGAAGAGCAGCTTTACCTACTTAAAGCGTGAGTACCAGTTTCTTCAACTATACAAATAAATCCATTAAACATTAATTATTACATAATAAGGTATAAGCCAGTGACTTACGGTGGCGGTACTTGATTCAAGGGCTTCCTTTGGCTGATGCAGACAGAGTTGCAGGCATATAATAAAAACCTAAGATGTTCAAAATTGGACCTGGAAAGGTATGTGAACCCACTTTCTGTTTGAAGTATGAACATAATTTTCTCTGATTCTTGACAAGGAATCGATAGCTCATTTACTATTAAACAAAAACTTCTAGACTTATTTTTTTAAAATTCATATTAGGTGTGGTGGAGTCCACAAAGATAAATAGGTTCACATGTTAGCTCCATAAAGCATAGATCATCACAGGTGTTTATTCGTGAAGGTATGAACAGAGACATACAAGAGAAAGTGACATGTGCCATAGAGTGGTATAGATAAAATGTTGTGGAAGTTAGGGAGATTAGTTTTAGTTAGAGTAAATGGAAATATAATTTTAACTATGTCCCTCATCTAGTTTTTTTTTAACCTAGCATACATGGGTGTGAACTTTGAGACACTAATAATATGGGCATAAATTGAAACTGTGTCATGGGTAGCATCATAAGCCAATACTATCTGCTTTCCTTTCAGTTGAAGGTAAGAGATTAATGTGCACCATCAAGTGAAAGTTCCAACATATAACAAAATGTACTGGTGGAATAGGCGAATCAGAAATTCTTATTTCTAACTCAGTTATTGTAGTAATGAAGAATGAACTAATTGTACCAGAACTTCCAAAATGTGACAAGGGTTATAAACCAAAGACTAACAATCTAACAATCATCACACAGAATGGTTCATTAGGCATCACTATTGGCTCTACTCACTTGCCTGGAAAATAATTTGCCCTGAAAACTCAAAATTGCTTTGCTGAAAAATACGCTCATAAAGTTGGTAGAGAAAAAGAAGTAAAACCTTAACCATAAATGGCCTCATTTCTTTCAGATAAAGTATTTCTTACCCTGAATTGAGATGAAAACAGCAACTTTTGATAAAAAGTTGATAAAACTGAACTTTTTCACAGATTCTATATTGTTTGTGACCTATGGACTTATGAACACACTGTTTTTACATATAGGTCGTCTATGTGATTCCTTCAGATTTCGTAAGTAAAATTTTGTATAGACCGTTTGAAATCTTGATTGTTTTTTAGATTACTTACTTTAAAATGTAGTGAGGAAAAGAATCAGTTTATTTCAACTCCATTCCCTTTCTAGATATTCTAACTGGGTCTTAGGTGTGAGCTGGGAGTCAGTGTACATTATAATCTCCCTCAACTCATTTTGATACAAGGGATCTGTCGACTTCCCTGGAGAAATCTAGTTATAGACTGAACTTGATATAATGGTCTCCTTCAGTCAAGATCTAGACAGCATTTTCCTCTTACAGTTTCTAGTCTCTTCCCATTTTAACTCTTTTTAAAAAAAGTGCCACTCATTTCTGGGCCCAAAGTAGGCCATCCTCTGAGATAGTAAATATTCAATCTGTGAATATCCCTCTAAATGCACAAAGCTACTGGTTTTTCAGGTAGGCATGTATATTAGTCAGCTTTCCAGTTGCTGATTCACCTCCAAACTAAGGAAAGAGAGCTTTAACTAAGCTCACAGTTTCAGAGAATTCAGTCCATGGTTAGCAGGCTCTGAGGCAGAAACATCATGGTGCAAGAGTGTGGTGGAGCAAAGCTGCTTAATTCATGATAGCCAGGAAAAAGCCTGAGAGAACAGTACCATAGATGAAGGGGCAAGGGACCAGATATAGTATTCAAGGTCATATATCCATGACCCACCCAGGAACAGCCAGAAATGTACCCTGCCAATCCTCTGGGCAGATCTCGAAGTCAATCAAATTGGTACTCCACCCTAACTGCCACATACTACCCTTTGTCAACTTCATACCCAAACACAGCCCCTTAAACCAAATAGTATTCAACTGAAGATGCTAGCAAGTTCATAATTCCACCTAAAACAATACAGTTCTCATGCATACTGAGAATGCAAAAATCTCTTCCCTAAAGTCTCAACAGTTCTAGCATTTTTCAAAAGTTCAACTCAAAGTCTCTCCCGAGACTCAAGATTTGCTGAGAACCTCTATCAAATGAAAAATACCAGTAAAATGGTATAGGATAAACATTCTCATTTCAATAATAGAAGGATAAGGAAACAGAAAAAAATTAGCCCAAAACCAGACCAGAACCCAGCAGAGAAAGCATTATATTCCATGGCTCAGTATCAGGCATTTCAGGCACATGGTGGTGAGATATGAGTTCTAGAGGGTTTGGGTGGCCCAACTGCTCTAACCTCCACTGGTGTCTTCCAGGGCTGGCTCCAGTAATGACCGACAGCTTTCTTAGCAGACATTTGACTTTTCTGGCATCTCTGACTTAGTGAGATCTCCACTATACTTTTGGCTTCCTTCCCATAGCTTCACTTCTGCTTGCTCAAAGGCTCCTTGCTTGGTCTTCTAGGATTTCATCTGAAATATGTGTGGAAGCCTCCCTGATCCCACAACCTTTACATTCTGCCTATCTTCTGCCTACCAATAAAAACACTATCGTGTGGATGGCACAAAAGTTCTCTTCAAGGGCATGTCCCAGCAACTTAATTTACTTCCACTAGGTTCCTGAAAGCTCTGTTATCACCAATAATATCACTGGCTGGGGCCCCAAAGTATAGCATCTGGGCCTTTGCAGAACATTCAGGATTGAAACTGTAGCAGAAATAAATATAAATATGGTAGCATGCACATTCAAGCACTTTTTACTGGTAGAAATGAGTAGTGAAAAGGTTGAAATAGGCTGCTGTAATCCAGAAATTTCCATTTTCTCAACTTCCTAGCATTTATTATTGCCTTATTTCACTACTTACATTAAGTGTAAATAATCAGAATGTAAATTGGAAAAGTGGAGCTATTTATGCAACACCCTTCCCACATCCAGTACTTGGCACAGAGCCATTCAATACATGGGCATTAAAAAGTGTTTGAAAATTAACTGACTTATCCTCCATCTTTCAGCCTATTCATTCTCTAATTCCAACCTAAAGGGCAGGGACATCAACTTTCCCTTCTTATCTTTTTTATTTCACCAGTTCTGTCAGCCAGAACTACTTGTCACTCATATTCTGTTTGTATTGGTTAGCTTTTCTAACTGTTAGACAAAATATCCAACTCCTGAAACTTAAATGAGGAGATATTTATTTGACTCACAGTTCTTCAGGTTTGAGTTCATGGTTGGCTGATTCCTGGGCAAGAACATCATTTGCAGAAGGGCATGGCAAAGCAAAATTGCTTAGTTCATAGCAGCCAGGAAATAAATCAGGGGAACAGCATCAGCAAAAGACATATCCTCACAAGGCATGCATCCAGTAACCTACCTCTAACAGTCCCACCTCCTAACAACTCATTCAGTTTTGAACATCAGTGGATGAACTCACTAATGAGTATAGTACACACATGATTCAACCACCTATACACAAGGTTCTCTAAAGTTAGGTTGACAATTATGCTTAATTACCCCACCTTTCTCATTAACATATAGATATTCTTTGGGGCCCATCTGAAATATTGCTTCCATGGTGGCTTCCTACTTTTCTGGCCTTGGACAGCCCAACCTATTTTAT
>RJWT010029016.1:0-15046 GCA_004365215.1 Cuniculus paca | reverse complement strand
GTTTTGAGAATTCTTTGTATATTCTATATAGAGCTCCTTTTATCAGGTAAGTGATTTACAAATCTTTTCTCCCAGTATGTGGCCTATATTTTTACTCTCTTAATACTGTCTTTTACAGAGTAAAATGTTTAAAATTTTGATAAAGTTTGGTTTATCAATTTTCTCTCAAATATTGTGCTTTTGGTGTGATAGCTAACAAATTGTTGCCTAAGCTAAGGTCACAAAGATTTTTTGCTGTTTTCTTCTGGAAGCTTTATACTTTTAGCTTTTACATTTTTTTCTGTTATTGAGTTTGAGTTAGTTTTTGTACATGGCAAAGACATGGATTATGTTTCTTTTTTTTGCATATGGATATCAAATTTTCCACCATCATTTGTTGAATAGACCATTTTCTTTCCATTAAATTACCTTTCTCCCTATGTCAAAATCAATATATTTTATACATGTAAGTCTGTTTCTGGGTTTTCTATCTGTTCCATTGATCAATATGTTTAGCTCTTCTTTAATGCCACATTTACTTAACTCCAAACGCTTTATCCTATGTATGGGAATCAGGTAATGTGAGAATTCCAACTTGGTTTTTGCTTTCCAGATTTGTTTCTGCTTTTCTACTTGCTTTGACTTGCTGCCAATATTGAGTCTTCTAATCAATGAACACGACATATCATCTATTTATGTAGTTTGTTTTCTTCACGTGTATTTTGTGGTGTTTAGCATATAGATCTTGCACATATTTTGTGAGATTTATACTACTATTTCATGTGTTTGATATGCTTGTAAGTGGCATTTTAATAATTCAACTTCTAATTTTTATTGATTGTATATAGGAATAGATTGATTTTGTATGCTGGTCTTGTGTCTTGCAAACTTGATAAACTCACTTAATATTTCTAGTAGTTTTATGGTAGTGTTTTTGTGATTTTCTATGTAAACAATCATATTGTTAATAATGAGAGATAATTTCTGTTTAGACTATATGCTTTTCTTCTTCTTCTTCTTCTTCTTCTTCTTCTTCTTCTTCTTCTTATTCTTCTTCTTCTACAGCTTCTAGTATGATATTGTACAGGAGTCAGAGCTTTATTCTCAATTTAAATGGGGTAACATTTTATGTTTCACCATTAACATATGATGTAATGAGTCTTTTATCCTTGAGTATTTTGCTAGTTATAGAGTGTTGGTGATGCTATTATTAGCTTGAGCAATTTTCTTACAATTCTTAGTTTGCTGAGTGCTTTTATGTTTTATCATGAATGGATGTTGAATTTTGTCAAAGGCCTGTGTGCTTCTATTGAGATGATCTAATATGGTGAGTTATACTGACTAATTTTGAATAGTTGAATTAGTCTTGCCTTTATGGGATAAACTCATTTAGTTAGGATGAATTACGCTTTTGATAATTTGAATCAGACATGTCAATATTTTAAAGAGGTTTTTGAAGTTTTAATCACGAAGGATATAGGTTTGCAATATCTTTTTTAGGTAATGTTTTTGCTGGTTTTGATATACAGGTAATGTTGTCCTTATAAAATGAGTTGGAAAGTGTTTCCTTCTCTTTGCATGTTCTGGGAGATTTTGTGTGGAATTGATATTCTTTCTTCTTTGTTGTTTGAGAAAATCAACCTGTGAAGTCATTTGGGCCTATAGTTTTCTCTGTTTGAAGGTTTTATTTATTTATTTAAAATTATTTATGTTTTTTAGACTGAGGTCTCACTGTGTTGCCCAGGATAGCCTTGAGGTTGCACTCTTCCTGCCACAGTCATTTGAGTAACTGGGATTATAGGTGTGTGCCACCATGTTTAGCTGTTGAAAGGTTTTAAACCTTAGACTCATTAAAAAAATATAAGAGTACTCATGTTATAATACAGTTGTTTGTAGTTTTTTTTTTTCAGTTTTTTTTTTAAATAATTATGACATCTGTAGTGATCTCTTTCTACTTTGGTCAGGCTAACTAGAAATTTATCACCTGTATTTTTTTTTTAAGAATGATTATTTTATTTCACTGATTTTCTTGGCCCACACCATCAGATATAATAAAACCAAACCAAACAAACAGAATAAAATCCAACCCAACAAAACACTGAAAATGATACAGGACTTCAGAACAAGATAATAGAGATTTAACAATGGCTACCACCTTCAGAAGGAGATTCCCCCATAGATGCTACATTGCATATTGTTATCCTCTGAATAGATGATTGGACTACCAACTTTAGACCTGCAAAGTCAGTGTAACCCAAAACACTACAAGCATTAAATTGTATTTTACCTCAATAGCTATCATTGCAGCCTGTGTTTCTATGGATCAGCCAGTCACTTATGGCCAGGGTGTGTGGAGTGTTGGCTCTTCTTGTTTCCCTGCCTGCACACCAAAAGGTGCTGGTATCTGGCTCTTCCTCCAGTGGCCTGCACATGGCACTGATTTGCAGGGAGGGCTTGCTTCTTGGTGACTTCTTGTTCTCTTTCACCACAGTCCACGAATGGCACTGACTCACAGGAAAAGGCTGGCATCTGGCTGTTCCTCCAGCAGCCCGTGCATGGTGCCGATTTGCAGGGAGGGCTGGCCTCTTGGTGACTCCTTGTTCTCTTTCCCTACAGTCCACAGGTGCTGACTCATGGAAAAAGGCTGGTGTCTCTAAGCTGCAAACTTTTTAGTGGATCTTTATTTGTAGTATTTCTTTGGGATCTAGGATAAAGGTCCAGAGAAGATTCCATTTGCTTCTTCCATGTGCTTAAGAATGCTACTAGTACTACTGCTCTTTAAGGTAAATTCACTGAAGTTATTTGGGTCATGCAAATGGGCCAAAAATCTGACTCGCAGTTTTTCAGTGAGACAGTTGTTCCTGCTTTTCTCTGTGCCAAGGCAACTTTTCGTGTGGCCCCCAGGGAGTATGAGGGAGGGTTGGGTGCATTCTATTTAATACTCATCTTGATAAAATTTTTTGGGTTCCCAACATATGGGAAGGGGTCCTCTGTTGGAACCGCCCCCAACTCCACGTCGGGCAGGTCTTAGGCTTTGCTTTTACCTCCCAAGTCTTGTGAGACTGAGTAAACTCAAAGTACTTTGGCTTTAGCAAAATGCTCTCAGGGTAAGTGTAACAGTCAGGATTTGTGTGTGTGTATGCGTGTGTATATGTGTAGTGCAGGAGTTGAACTGAGGGGCTCTGAGCTACACCCTCAGTCCCAGTACTCTGGATTTCTTTCATCATATAGATTTTGACTTGATAATTCCCTAGTTCTCAACACTTTGAGGATTTTAAAGTAAATTAAAAAAAACTAGCATTTTTTCCTTTTATAAGCAACTCTATTATCTTGTAAACTCGCTAAAAACAGTAGATTTCATTCAATTTTAAAATTTAATAACTTATTTCTTAAGAGAAATCCTATGCCATTCTTTTTCATTATTTTGTTCATTTCTCGTTTTGACCTGTTTTTTTATATTATAAATGAACTTGAATTTTTAATTTTATAGTATGTATTGAATAATTCTATTAACTAAACACCCAGTGGGTCAAACTTTATTGTTTGTTGTTCTGATGAATCTTGCTCACTCTGTCTTTTTTCCTGTTTTGTAACTGGGGCCTGCCAGCTTTGATTCAGTGGTGCTGCATCTGTGGGACTCTATGCCACACTTACAAGAGTGCCACATTTATAGAGGTAGTTTACATTTGTTTCTGTCCTACACTTAATACATTAGCAGCAGAGGGCATTTTCATGTGACTTTCTTAGGTGGGAGGGTCGGAGACCACACATAATATAGGATAGACCTGCAGCTATGAATTCTGTGGTTTAAAAAAATTCCTAATATGTATCTATATGTATATCTTTTCTTTCTTTTTTCTCTCAGATCTCAGCCCAGTTAGATGGGCTTCTGTGCTACTTCCCTTTGACAGTAGGTAGATATTTGTCTACTTGTATAGGGACGATAAATGTGAATGATCATGATATTTCAGGTGTGGCTCTGCTCTTCATCCTTGTTCAAGTCTTTGACTCTTGTTACTGGGCTTAAGCAAGCTTTATTTTTATTATAATTATTTTGTGAGGTTGGAGGTTAAACCCAGGGCCTCATGTACGCTAAGCAAGTATTGTACTGCTGAGCTACATCCTTAGATCTCTTTATTTTTTAAAAACTGAGACCAGTCAGTGCTCTGAGAGCAGTCCTGGTACCAGCACACTTACTCTGTTTTTCAGCTTCCTCTTTTCTGTCTGGCCCTTTAGGATTTTCCTTGCTTCCTTATGAGATCAGCTATGCATTTAGAGGATGTTGGTTTTATTTTATCTGACATTTGTAAGTATTTAGTAATTAAACGCTTTTCAGCTATGTCATCAGACACATTGCTGAAAATTGAAGTAAATCTATTCATTTTTTAAGGGAGAATCTACATGGTGTCCAAGATCTGGTTTGAATACTTAAAAATAAAAGTTTTGGCTAATATGTTCAAAGACTGAAGATAGTGAAGGCAAGGATCTTGTCACATTTACATTTCTTAATCATAGATATAAAGTGCCAATAATCATTAAAAAGGAATAAATAAATGGGTCTAGGGCAAATGAATTGCTGTTTTCTCAAGCCTGTACTCACTTCTAAGCATCAATAAATAAAACTTCTGAACTAATGCAAAGATTGTTTTCAGGCAGACATCTATTTAGAACACTCTTGTTTACCCAGAAGAGGTTCTTCTGATCTTGAAAATGTTAAGCCTTTTCCTGCCTTCCAGTGTCAGCACACAGGATAAAAATTGGGTATTTAGCAAGGCTCTATCCTCCTATTTCGGTGACTTCTGTCCTGGGCCAACTCTACGTGTAGACTTTGATTTCAGATTGTTTGCAAGCTGGATACTTCTCAGTGTAGTACGATCATATTAAAGGGTGTTGAAAGTAATGCTCAGCTCTTTTCCCCATTAGTGTTCCTATATGCATGAGAACACAAGTCTAAACACACACGTATTGTAAGTGCACCAGGGCTCTGGGCAAATAATGACAGCTGTCTTTAGAAATTTGCTTTTCCAGTAGTAAGGTATTGCTGGGGGACAGGCTTTGGATATCAAGCACCTTTGTAACTTCCTGCCCTCCTGCAACCCCATTCTGTGGGTTTCCTATCCCCTACGAGGCAGAGTGTGGCTTCATCCCAGGGCTTCCCATATGAGGGTTTATCAGGCTTGTTTGATGAATTGACAGTCAATGTAGGTGTTAAGCAGACACCTCCAAGGCAAGCGAAACTCTCTTGGGTAAGGATTCAGGAGAAAACAGGACTGGTAGCCACCAGACCCAAACCCCTCCCCACACTTCCTCTCTGGAATGTGCACAGTATGATTTTTAGGCAGTTTCTGGATGAGATGATGTTGACCGCACACTGCAGCTCCAGGCAGTCTAGGAAGCATCCAGCGGAGGCAGCAGGATGGGTAGGGGCAGGGGAGGAGGTGGACCTTGGAGATGAGTAGGAGCAAATGAGACAGAATTTGCTCAGTATGGTGTGGGGAGTAGGTGTGAGAGGCCCCTTCTAACTCAGTCAGAATCCTGGGGGTTGTGATTTATCCTTGTATATTTGCTCTGGGGCTTCAGAGGGGTGTTTAAACCAAGGCAAATGGTTGTGCATTGACTCTCAGACAATAACAGACTGCAGACCCATTCCCCATTGTCTAGTTTTCTAATTAGGTAGTTAAGCAGGCCAATGCATGCCATGCCTTCCACTGCAAACATTAGCTATAACTCCAGAGAGGATCTAGCCAATCTGTGTTCTCCTTGCTCGACTCTGTGGGGAGATATATATTGATTATATAAGCTACAAGTGTGCTGTGTTTCTAGTACAGAGATGGCCTCATTCCCCTTTTCCCACACTGGTTCTTGCCTAGTTTTCTTAGGAAATGGGAAATGATAAAAGGGATCGAGAGAAGTCCTAGAGCCATTTTATTACATAGCCCGCTTGGAAGGCTGAGAGACAAAATGATGTACTTGGGCTGTGCACAGTGTTACATGTCTATAGTCCTGGCGCTGGACAAGGCCAGTACAGGAGGACCACAAGTGTGAGTCAAACAGAGGCCAAGTGGTCCTGACCCTTTCCTCTCCAAGAGGTGGTCGTTAGGTTCAGGTGTCAGTCTTCTACATCTTCCTGCATCATATCCTTTCCATCGCCTCAGCCTGACTGTGTCTTTGATCTTAGTCTAGATCACTGATCCTTGGGACAGCAGCAGGGAGGAGAGTCTTGGGTTTCCTTTGGGGATGGGGCAGATTGAGAACAAGAGACCTGAGTGTTCCTCAAGGAGAGCAGCCAGGCTGCCCTGTCCTCCAGAAGTGGCTTTCCTGCTTGTGGAGCATCCCCCTAGCAAGTGTCCATTGCTGCACCATCTTTCTCCTTGAGCATCCCATCTGCTCACCATCACTTGAACTTCTACTGGGGATCTTCGTCCCCATGATACAGAGCTTCCCTGGGGGCAGGAAGCACTAGACCAGAGCACTATCTCCAGGGCCCATTTCTGCACTTATGGATAGATTTAGTGTTAGGTCTCTAACCCTCCAAGTTTGCCTGGCTACCTGCAAGTGATTGTCCTTGCCTGGGCAACTCCTGAGATGTGACACCCACCATACAGAGTCTCTGGATGCTGAGTTGAAAACTGACTGTGGGGCAGAGTGGATACAGAGATCATTTGTGAGGCCATCACAGTGGCCCATGTGAGGGAAATATGTGTGTTGGCTCCTAGATGCCGATAGGATGTTAGTGGTGGTGTCGAAACAGGTGGCTACACTCTGTAGATAGAGTGAATGGGGTTTTTTCACAGGTGGGATTGGGATATGAGAAAAAGAGAGTAGTCAAAGACAGATTCAGGGCTTTAAGTCTGGGCAACAGGAAGGTTTGTGTTGCCAGTAACTGAGGTGGGGAGTTTATGTGGGGAGCAAATTTAGGATTGGGGTGGGAATATATATTCCAAGTCCCAAATATGTCTTAAATGTGTATATTGCATTTTGGACCCTCAAAAGCCCACATATGAAAGGCTTGGTTCTCAGGGGTGGTGGAAGCTTTAAAAGAAGGGGACTAGTGGGAGTTAGGTCATTGGTGGTGTGTCCTTGAAGAGGATACTGGGATCTCAGAGCCTTTGTCTTCTTCTCATTCGCTTCCTTGTTGTCTAGGGTGAGCACTTTTCTCTGCTGTGTGCTCCCACAATGATATACTGACTCACCACTGGCCCAAAAGCGACTGGCCAACTGACCATAGGCAGAAACCTTTGAATCTGTGTGCCAAAAAATCTTTCCTCTTTAAGTTGGATAACAGGAAGTGAGCAATGGCTACTATAGTGTCTCATTTTTCAAAAGAGCTGTTCCTATTTTCTCGCTTATTGCTTTCAAATAGTAGGAAAGGGTCTTAAACCAATCAAATCCAAGAATAAGAGCACCATTGGATTTCAGAACCATTTCTCCATATTTATCAGGAATTTTGTATCTATAAATTAATTATCTCTGGCATTTTTTCCAAAAAGACAGAAAGTTGGCTAAAACATGCACAGACACATATATATGCAGATGGAGATACATGCAGATATTTGGATGTGAGTTTGAATTCAGAGAAGATGATCAGGCTAATGCTGTCATGTGAGAGTTGTCAGTTGGTATAGATGAAGGAAAGAGAGAAGAAAAGAGGTCTAAGGACTGATCTTTGGGTTAGACTAAACTTGATAGGTTTGGGAGGTAAGATTTCATTTCCTTTTTCCCTTATAATTTTTTTTTTTGGTACTGGGGATCAAACTCACGAACTTGTACTTGCCAGGCAGGCACTTAAGCCACTAAACTAAATCCCCAGCTACCCCTTATAGTTTATTTCTGTTTTCCACTGAGAATGGAGGCCCCCTGAGGGCAGTGGCTGTGTCTGTTTGGTGGCCCAACACTAGATACTCTATAAAAAGCTGTCAAAGGATTGCATGCAAAGACTTATACCACCCAGGTTACCTCTGATGGTGAGGGGGATCTTGTAAGTTGGTGGGTAGGTGGCCTAATCCAGGTCAGGTCCGCCTGTGGTCCCATTGGTGTGGATGGTGAGAGGGAATTCTGACTATCCCTGAGCCTGCCCCCTGCCTCCCCACAACTGTATCTTGAAGCTGCTTTTTGGGATCTGGAAGATGAGGGAGGTGTTGCCAAAAGAAGCCAGAAGCCCTGCAGGGTGCCAACCGGGGCCACAGCTTACATGTCCCTGTGATATGGCTCTGAGAGGAGGGAACTCGTACTCAGAGACAGCTTCTTAGAGGCTCTCTTTCCTGTTGTGATTTTATGTGTGTTGAAGGGGCAGGAAGTGCTGTAATCCTGTTATCCTTGTCGTTTCTAACTCAGGAGTCCAAAATCCAATTCCCGGAGAACATCAGCAAACAGAACGGATGCAGAGCCAGAGGAAGTGCCAGAGGCCTGGGTGTCTTTGCCAGATCCCTGATGAAGCCAGACTCAGATGAGCTCATTTCTGACAGATGAACTCGAGGAAGGCTCAGCCGTGACCCAGGACTGCCCACTTTGCTCCACTTTCCAGGGTGCATTGCTTTGTCTGCATGCACAGTGGTCCTCTGCACATGCTCCTTTCCTTCTGCAAACTCCCTGGCCCCCCATATATCAGAGTCCTTTTTTTGGACAGAGGGTCATCTTGTCAAGCGGAATTTAAGATTGATGCTTTGCATCTTTGGCCTCCTGCAATCCCCAGGAACAGAGAGCCGGGCACGGCTACAGGGGCAGTGATTCCTGACCTCTGGTCTACCCACTAGCTTTCTGTCTCCAGAGGGTCTGTCTGGAGATGTTGTCTGTGGTTGCAGCCTGCAGTCTCCCTTTTCTTCCTATCTTATAGGAAGCGATTGATAATGTGCTTCCAGACTGGTCACTTCAAATGCATCAAAAGCCTGCAGACTCCTAAGAATGTTAAAGTAATTAGAGGCGAGCATTGATGGCAAGAGTACAATTTTTAAATAGAAAATTAAGTCACCCACAATTCCACAACTTAGAGACAGGCATGGTAAACATGCGGGTGTTTTTCTTTCCAGGAAGTTTTTTCGGGCTTGTTTATAAAGCATTGCTATGATGGTACTGCTGAGTCTACTTCCCATCTAGTCTGCCTCCAGGTGGGTGTGGGGGAAAATGTGTCAGTCTTCATGTGCCTTGTACAGATAAACCTCAGCTTCACGAGCACGGATCTCACTTCTCATAGCCAGTCGGTCCCAGGCCAGAGCAGACCAGTATTGAGAAACCAGCATTTTCCTTAGGCTCCATCTGCTTCCACCCAAACCCAGATCTTCCTGCAATCACTCAGCTTCACCTTGAGATGGGCTAGTTTCTCCATTCCCTAGGTTTTTTTTTTTCCTTCCTTTTTTCCTTTATTTATTTTATTGTTTATTCTGAGCTCAGGAACATTAGCCTGGACTGAAAGGTTCCCTCTTTCTAGGGAGCAGAGGCAGATAGTCAGCCCTTGTCTGTCTCCCGAATATACCAACTTTTAAAAAACATATTTTTCCATTTGGAATTCAGGGAACCTTTTTGTTTTTCTAGGGCTATTGGTGCTCACATTACCATGAAAGCCAGCACAGGCAATCCCATTTATTGCCGGAGAGCAACCCCAGGCTTACAAAAGTCCAAGGAGGGTACAGGTAACAAGGCCATCTCTTGACCAGGTCAGAGCATCTCCTCCAGCACAGGAAGACATAAGAAGATCCCTGATGTTATGGTTTGAGTCTGGATGTCCCCCCAAAGCCTCATGCAGTCATGGAGATGGGCTTCTAGAGTTCATGAATGACTCATGGTCCAATGCTGGGATTATGGGTGTGAGTGCTACACCCAAGTGGGTGTGGCCTAATAGAATATAAGGGACAGAAAGAGTCTTCTTTCTGTGCTCCTCCCCTTTGGCTCTTGTTGCTTGTGCTGTTTTCCACTGCTATGATCTGTTGCCCTCTGCCATGTGTCACCCTGCCTTGGAGTCAGCTGATTATGGACTGAAACCTCCAGAAACTGTGAGCTAAATAAACCTTTCCTTCCCTAATTTTGGATGTCAGGTATTTTGTCTCAGCAGCAAGAGAAAAGTAGCCAAAACATCTGCTTTTTCCACTTTGTGTCACTGTTCTGACTGGGATGTGTCCTTGTGCAGGATATAACCTCACTCCCAGCATTGGCTTGTGTCAGCTGGCATGAATGTCTCCATGCCCTTTGTCTCTCCAGGTAGGTTCTGCCCCTCAGAATACTTCACTCAATTCTTCTTCCACCTGCAAGCCTCCTCCTTGCTCTTGACCCTTTGCTCAGAATTCCTCCAGCACTTGCTGTCCTCATCAGCACTGCCTTTAAAGCCAGACAATCAGACGCCTGCTCTTCAGTTCTCTTGGCTCCATGACCCTCTCCATAGATGGTCTTTTTCTAGACTCTGTTCCATGTACCTAAGATGCCAGAATGCAACACCTAAGTACAGCCCATCCTCTGTGTGATACCCAGCAGCTGCTGTGTGTTCCCAGGAGACCTGTGTTTGGAGGGTTTGGGGAGGGTGGTAATTGTGTGGGCTGGTGCATCTGCACACAGACGTGTGCAAAGCCTCTCAGTGAGGAAAAGGAAGGGAAGGGACAAGAAAATGGTATCTTTTGGCCAGTGGCCTTTCTTTGTATTCTGGTTTGTACTCTTGCTCTGGGCTCTGAAAATGGGGGGGGCGGTGTTTCCTGGTACTCACAAATGTGAATATTTACTCCTTCCTATTTTATAAAGTGTGATCAAAATTAATGGTGAATAATGAAATTAAAATAATCATTACAGTAAAAGAATCATTGTCATCTATCTCCCTCCAAATACGCCCTCTTGCTGTGAACACACTTACCACATCATTTTTGCCTTTTTTTTGTTTTTTTTGAGACAGGGTTTTACCAATCAATTCAGGCTGGCCTTGAACTCACTTTATAGCCCAGGCTGGCCTCAAACTCACAGCTATCCTCTTGCCTCAGCATTCTAAGTGCTGGGATTACAGGTAACTGTGCTGGGGTTACATGCCTGGCCTATTTTTGCCATTTTTTGAAGCAGTTCTAAAAGTCTGTTGTGAGTACCTTTACCAGGTATGATAAAAAATACCGTGAATGTTGAAAGATGACTGAGTACCATCCAGTAGAAAGGCAGGCTCTAATACGTTGTGTCAACTTGAGAAGTTTAGAAGTTTAACTAAGAAACTCAGCAGGGAGCCAGAATCCTTACCTTGTAAATATCCTCAGCTTGTGCAAGAGGAGGGCACAGAGGTGGTGCAAGTGCTACACTCACCCTGGGGGTGGTGGTGGTGGTAGCCTGCTTACAATATAAGAGAGGATAAGAGGCTTGTTCTCCCCTTTTGATCTTGCAGCTTTTGTTGGCTGCTGCCTTGAAGTGTTGCCCCTGTTCCATGCTACCCTGCCTTGGAGCCAGCCGATTATGGATGTAAAACCTCCACAAACTGTGATCTAAATAAACCTTTCTTTCCTCAATTTTGGGTGTTGGGTATTTTGTCCTAGCAACAAGAGAAAAGTAAACCAAGACAAATAGTAAATGTTTTGAATCAATTCAGGACATTGTAGCAGCCATTACAGCACAACTAAAGACGTGAAGGAGGACTTCCAGAACTGCTTCAGAAAGTGGCAAGAATGATGGGATAAGCGAGTTTGAAGTAAGGGACGGTATTTTGAGAGGGATTAATGGCAATGTGCCTTTTATTTAATACATTGAAAAATTTAAACATTTATCATAGTTTTTGGTTGCCCCTCATCCTTACATCATTTTCTAGGAAAGAAGAATGAAGGCTGTCAGTGGGCAAGGATTATGGCTCCTCTTTTTATGTCTTCCATGCTGTGAAGAGGGTGCAGTGAGAAATTGCCTGCGTCCACCCAGTGAGGACATTGCTCCTGGGCACTAACTAGTTCCTCCCTGTCTCTCCTTCAGGACATCAGCCAGCTGAGTCTGTCACTCCACCAGCCCTCAGTTAGGAGAAGGCCTATGGTCCTCAGGTCTGGAGTAACATAGCTCCGAATCTTCTCTATCCTGGAAGAGCCCATGGCTATGCCATGCTGGTGTCCCTTGCAAATTGGAAAGATGACTGGAAAGTTGTGGGAGATTAAACAAGTGTGGTGACACAACATGTGATCCTCCTTGGGAGAGTAGGCGACAGAGGTAACTGGAAGAGTTTATGAGAGGCAAAGACATTCCTTAAGTGGCCAGGAGGTGCCATCATAAAATGCTGTGACCCGTGGTACAGAAACTCAAGAGGCATGAGTGGGAAGAATCGTGGTGAATATGTGTCCAGGAGTGGCTCTGGCACAGATGGCTTGGCCTAAGGGTGGGGAGGCCTCACCTCAGGGCTGGGGGGATGCAAAGCCAAACCCTCAGGATTGCTCTGGCTGCTGGGATCTCACCTCTCTGTCTGGTCTGCAAATGGTGAGGCATTTGGGATGAGGCCGGACGAAGGCAGTCATTTCTCCACCCAGAATGGCTACCTGGGTTAGGTCCGGAGATGCTGTCAGACTGTCCTCAGGAGCAGAGGATGCAACTGCTAGAGTTTAACCGGGGCCAACCTCTGCAGCAGCTCCCTGGCCTGTCTCCCATTCTCTTTCTCGCTCTTCTAATCTAATGCACAGGATGAAATTCAACTTAATTAGGAGGATTGTATGTCTTATAAATTTAATATTCAAGCAGAGGCTGCCCCCACCCCAGCATATTTATTAAAGACATCCTGGGAGGAATGTTAATGAATCATGACATCATAAATATTTAAAATGAAGGCGCTGTAGTCAGGGAAGGGAGAAAAGAAGAAACCAGATTTGTTTTTCAACATTGAACCCAGGGCCTTGTGCATGCCAGCAAGTGCTCTACCACTGAGCTATAGCTACAACCCTTTTAAACTTTTATTTTGAAGCAGTGTCTTGCTAAGTCTTGGACTCAAACTTTCTGTCTTCCTGCCTTAGCCTCTTGAGTAGTCGGGGTTACAGAAAGCAGACCATTTTAAGAACCAAAATGGAGTCACATTTTCCTCTTGGATTGAGTTTTCTGGGAAGGCTTCTTGGGCTTTTTGGCTGGGGCAGCAACATGTTTTCATGATTCAGAGCAGTGAGCTGTAGTCTTGTCCAAAGCCGAGTGGCCTGGGGGTACCATGTGTGCTGGCTAAGTCAGACTAGGTTTGACTTTGAGCTCCTGCTGTGGTTCAGGATGCCAAACACATTTTTATGACTAATGGAGGAAAACATCCTGACCCAATGTGGCACTCATTTGGATCTTCTTCTCCAGTCTTTTGGAAGTAGAATTAGTCTAGATTCAGCAGGTGGATGCTGAAACTCCATTCAGATGTTTAATGTATAATCAAAACAGTATTTAGATGGTAGGGGAGTGATGGGGGAGAAAGAGAGAGAAATGGAGAGGGAGAGAGAGAGGAGATGGGAAGAAGGAGAGGGAAAGAGAGACAGGGAAACAGGGAAAGGGAGAGAGAAGGAAGAGGGAAAGAGAGAGAAAGAGAAAGAGGGAGAGAGAGAGAGAGAGAGAGAGGGAGAGAGAGAAAGGGAGGTAGAGCCCCTGGCAGAAGCCTATAAGCTCATCTCCACACCCTGGGAAGAACTTTCTGGAGGCCATGGTCTCTAGCTCCTTTATTCCTCCAGACCTGGAAGAATCCCAGATCCCTCTTTCTTGATGGAATTGGTTTACTGAACAGCCTGTATGAAGAGGGATACAAAGGAACCAGGATTGGTTTCCCTTGCCATCCCCTGGTGACATCTCAGTCAGAGCCCTGGGTCTCTGGCTTCTTTAAGGAACTAAAAGGTAGTCAGGTCTGCTCTAGACCAGTACTCACGCTCCCCATCCTGTCCAGTGCTCCCCATCTCCCTCAGGGCAGCTGGTGCTACTGCCCAGAGCAGGTTGCTATGGCAGCAATGGGCATGGGCTTCTTAGTGATGCTTAGGAATTTGCTCCCTGTTGTCCATGCTGGGGATGTGGTGGATAGTAGGGGAAGATGTCCAGTGGACCCAGGGGCACACCCAGCTGGCCTCCTGCTGTGACAAGGTCAGATCCAGCGTATCCTTCTGCAGATGCTTCTGGCTTCTCTAAACTTTTCTGGTGCTATCACATTTGCCTGACTCAGCTTTGTGTGATCCTGTTCTGCCATCCCCATGGAAAGGCAGGGAAAGCCCCTAATATGACCTTCCCTACTCCCGCCCCAGGCCTTAAAATGATCTTGACTTCTTTCTTGTCTTCTATTTATATAAACCAGGCTGGGAATGGGCTTCTGATTGGAGTTGAGGTTGGGTGTTTTTGTATATTTCTGGCAGCAACTTAAGAATGTAAATAGCTCTTTATCCCTGTTATTTCCAGGTTTGAGGGCTTAGCTGTGATTCTACAAGCTGAGGCAATTGGAGAAGTATCATTCAGCCAACTCTTACATTAACTTTCTGTGATGAAATGATATATGGGCAGTCATAAATGTAGATTCCACTCTCATTCATTCATTCATTCATTCATTCCTTCCTTCCTTCCCACAGCAAATTCCTTAGCTTGGTGTGAAGGACACAGAGGTAAATAAAAACAGTTGCCCTGTCTTTAACAGCTGAGAGTGGGTGGGAAGACAGCGCAGCCCATAGGTACTCACACCGCATGTGATGCTGCCTAAAGAGAGGAAGGATAAGGGCATGGAAGAGCCTGCAGATACTTCCAGCTTTGTGGGCAGGGCTCTCAAGGAGGGCTTTCTGGAGCAAGTAGTAACAAGCTCAGGCTTGGAAGCTAAGCAGGAGTTAGCCAAACAAAGGGGATAAGCAATCTAGGCAGGGAGAATGCCATATGCAAAGGCCCAGAGCAGAGAGAATATGGTACAGCAGGGGAATTATAGGAAGCTCAGGGAGAATGTGAACATAGAGAGGGCAGGGTTTGAGGGCCAGGGGTGAGGTATAGGTGGTCCTGAAGAGAGCCCAGGAGAGGACTTGAGGACAGTAGGCAGTCCCTGATGAATATCGAGCAGGGACTGATGCAATCCGTTTCCTGGTTACAGAACAGTTCGTGACCGTGGGTGTAGGTAGGGTGTGGGAGTCATGCGTGAGTCAGGGAGACTAACAGGGAGGTT
>RJWT010029015.1:0-15050 GCA_004365215.1 Cuniculus paca | reverse complement strand
GGGTATTAAGAGTCCTGTGCCCTCCTGGAGTAGCAATGTACTGTGTTCTGACAATGCAGTCACCCTGGGTCAAAGAAAAGAAGTAGTGGGAAAATTATTTACAGCTCAAGAAGATAGATGAGGCCAAGTTTGTAACTTGAAAACAACATGCTGTATCTAATTTTCTCCAATTTCACTGTCACAATGAATTTTTTTTTTCTCTTATAGGTTCCTGCAATTTATGGCGTGGATACAAGAATGCTGACGAAAATAATTCGGGATAAGGTGTGATCATCATCTTTAGCCAGATCTACATTTCTTCACATACTTTTGCCCTCAGTTCCTGAGGGACCCATTAACACGTAAAAGAGCAAATCCTGCCAGCTTCTTCTCTTTGGTTTCTGTCACTTTGCTTTACTCCTTTTAGTGTCCTTCTCAAGACGGAATACTTGATTGGCATGTTTGTAACTGGATAGACTTGCAGTTAATTCACCAGGAAGGAGTTTATCGAGTGTCCACTATGTGTTGATTACACCAACAAGTGGAGACACTCATAATTCAGCTCATGTGACAGGACTTTAGTGAAACAAGTGGAGAAGGGAACCAAGTGCTTGGCAATTTTACCTAAATTGATTATCTGCCTGCTGAAGAATGCAAATCAGACAGGGTGCAGCATTGATACTGTTAGTTATTTAGTTCTCTGGGAAGAATTACCCACAAAATTAATGCGTTATATTTTGTTGCTGTGCCAAGGAAGCCTTGCATGCATTATCTCAATTATATAACCTTTATTCAGCCTGTGTTAATGACTAAGGTGGTGAAAAGCAAGGTTATCTTTTGCTTTTTTATCTGACTGCTGCAACATCTGACCTCTCCTTTGAGAACATCTCATTGTCATCTGCTTGCTTCTTGCTAGAAGTTGACACTACTTTTTGGTTTTTCTTTCTACATGATGTCTTTATATTCTGAATTGGAAAAAAAATTCCCTCACTAATATTAACTACATTCATCGAATGCAGCTTAAGCTTTCTCCTAGAATGTTATTACATAAAAAATTAATGATAAAATTTGAAAGTACAATTGTGAAACAGATCCTTCAGGAAAATCTGTTGTGGATTCCTTGTTAGAACAGAGTTGGTCGTCTGTGTCCATGAGTTCCACACTGAGAGAAGCAACCAAAATTTTGGAAAAAATTGTGTCCATGTAAACCTAAAGGGACTTGTTTTGTTACTAAATGACACAGTTAGAGAGAGCTATTTACACAGCAGTTGTATTTTTAAGTATTATAAGTAATCTAGAGGTGATTTAAAGTAAACAGGAGGATTTGCATAGGTCATATGCAGATACTATGACCTTATATATGAGGGACTGAAACACCCTCAGATTTTGGTATTTCAGGAAGGTCTTGGAACCAGTCCCCACAAGATAGCAAAAGCAACTGTATACTGACACAGGGTCTTTGTAAACAGAAAGAATAGGCTTTGAACTACCTTTCTCTAACCAGAAAGAAGAGAGTGAGGGTTTATATAATCATTCTATTTTATTTCTGATTTTATTAAATTCTCCACAACATCCAGATGAGCTTATATATTCCAAGTAGATTCTTATGTTTTCTTAGCCGAATAGTGTGTGTGAGCTGCAGTCAAGGACAAAGCTTCTAGGATGAAAAGGGAATAGAATTGGAAAGTTCAATGCAAAGCGAAGAATCCCAAGTTGAATAGAACACACTCAGACCGAGTGGTTTGGGAAAACTCTTTCCAAGTCTACCCTGTGTCTTTTGTATGATATGTTAGGCTAAGCTAAAAATCTGCATTTATTGTACGTGGTTTGACTTTTAAAAAATTTCCAGAATAGATTATCACAGATCAAATAGCAGTACTATTTTGTTTGTTTATAAATGATGCTAATTCATAGCAAAAATATGTATTATAGCTTTTACTTCTAGTAATAATAGATTGAAAAGTTAAACTTTATTTAATTCAGCATACATCAAGAAAAAGGGGAGAAAAAATATCAATATTAAGGATCATAAATATAGTCAAGAGATTATGTGACTTGGTTTTTAAAAAGTGAGTATAGACTGTCAAGAAATTTAGTACTGTGATGTGAAGGTAAAGGAATTTTTGGTTACTTTTTCCCAGACTTTTACTCTTAGCATTAAAATAACCAGCATGCTTCCATGGCCTCTTCTGTCCTCATTCACCAAGTGACTTCTCCAAAGAATAAGTATAAAAGGAAAATGAACTCATCTGTGAAAACTTCACTAGTCCATGGCCTCTGCCCTGAAAGAACTAATTATATTTCCTTGAGTATTTCCTGAAGTTTATGTGCAAATTACTTCATTTTCCAGTTGGAGAAGATGAAGATCTGATGATAGTTATGGCTATTTATAAAGACATCTAAATCTTGGAGCAGCTGTTTAAAGTCCCTGTGAGATTATCCTGTCAGCACCTTCCTCATTGCCTCCTTTTATCTGTCATTTTTTTTTAATTTGATAGGGTACCATGCTTGGGAAGATTGAATTTGAAGGTCAACCTGTGGATTTTGTGGATCCAAATAAACAGAATTTGATTGCTGAGATTTCAACCAAGGTGAGAGATTTTCCTTTATATTTTGTAGTTCTTGTCTCATTCACTTTGGACTTACTTTTTACATAATATCAAAATTTTTATTCAGGTCTAGGTTATTTTCTAGAAGCACCAGAGTTGAGGTGGAAAATGGATCTAATAGCAGCTAAAATATACATTGCAAAATCAATGCATTCAAAGTTAATAACCTTTGCTTACAGGTTTACATGGAAACCTTCATGTCCTGATTTAGAGGTTGGCTGTTACTGTTTAGTCCTCCATATCCTTTTCTTATTCTTTAGGTTAAGGCCTCAGTATCATTAAATAAATAGAGCACTGAATTAACAAAGAAATAAGGGTAATATCCTGCCAGAGAGCCAACGGAATGTCATAAAGATCAGACACAGTAATCAGCCTGGGGTTATTTAATGCAGGGAAAGTCTTCCTTCCCATTAATGACTTACTGCATTATGATTGATTTTCAAAAATGAATGTTTGTGATGACTACTGTGCCACCTCAAATGGATATATGATTAGTGTATATTTACAAGAAGGTGTAGAGTACATTTCAGAAAGATGTGTTGTTGACCTTGATTGAATATCGGTGCAGGTTTGAGTGAGACTCTTGAGCTACATTATTAGTCTTTGGGAAGCATAATAATCTGGTGGGACAACCAAGCAAGTAAATCACCATGTGCAGAATTCAGTGATAAATGCTGTCCTTTGATGTGCACGGCATGCTACAGGGCATGTACAGGCAGCACCAAAATGGGACAGGTGCATTAGAGAAGGCGCTGGAGAAGTTGTAGTCTTAGAAGGAGACATAGGGTGTCTATAGTTATAGCTACATTTGGAGAATGAGAACTATGTTTGAGGCAGAAAGAATGCCATGCGGTGTGAGCCACAGAGAAATGAGGTAACAAGTTTGGGAGTTGTGGGTAGTTTATGCGACTGAGTCGAATGGCTCACACATACAGGTTCACAGATTTGGCCACGATGAGTGGAGATAGACTAAGGATGGATCATGTCATTGGCTGACCAGTAATATTAGAAGTTGTGGGGAGTGCATTCAGCATCATGCTGGAGCAAAGTGTAAGTGCGTTGAGCAGAGGGGCAAGTAACTAGAAGGTTAATGTGGCATTTTCCAAATGTGAGGAACCCTGGCCTGGAGAAATTCACCTTAAAAAATTCTGCGGACAAACAAGATTGAAAAACAGTGCATGATATATTCCTTTCCTGGATAGTCCTAAGGCAAATTCATGTCTTCATGTTTATGAGGTCTTGCATAACTTGGCCATTCTTTATGGAGAGTACATACAGTGGCCCCTCTGTATCTGAAAGATCTACATCTGTAAATTCAACCAACCATGACTGAAAATACTAAAAAATTCCAGACCAAAAGACAAACAAAAATCCTGTGTCTCTACTGAACATGCACGGTGTGTTTTTGGTCATTGTTCCCTAAATAATACAGTATAACAACGATTAACATTGTAGTATCTACACTGTATCAAGTATTGGAAGTAATCTAGGGATTTAAAGTATGCTGGAGGAGTACATACTTTCTTTGCAAATACCACACCATTTTATCTAAGAGGTTTGTGCATCTCTGGAGTTTGGCACCTGACAAGCCCCTGAAAGCGAGACAGCTCCTATGCTGAGAGACAACTGTGATGTGTTTGTGTAAGGACGAGCAAAAATGAGCTTACCTACATTTTTAACTATTTTGGATCAAGTTGAGTAGTAATAACTGGCTGTTTCTTAATGTCACTGCAATGAAATAATTTTAAACTATTTTATCATAGCTAAGATAAAACGATGCATTTGATTTTGGGATTACATATACCTTGTGACTTCTGTTTGATTATATGCCTTGGGAATGTTGATAACTTATTCATTGTTTTGAATTGCAATTTGATATAGCTACAACGAGATGGTAATATTGCTTTACTTTGTAGCAGAAGTCTAAGGTTAAGAATGAATCTATAGGTTTCAAATTATCTGATGAGGAAGATTACCTGTAGTATTCATGGATCAATTCAACAATAATTCCCAAGATTATTGCAAGACTAGGGATTGCAAGACTAGGGATATTTTTCTCCAAAGTAGTCAGCAGGGGGCAAATAATACTGACACAGTCCTTTTATATGAAGTACGAGGACTATGATGTCACTTTCTAGATAGACTTTGTGGAGAGCCACACGTCTCAGATACAGTAAAATGCTCCTTTAAACATTCAGGTTGTACGTTTAATAGAAAAACTTTTGTAAACTGTAAAATCATCCCAAATTCAGATGTGCTTGCTGACCCTTGAGCCAGAAACAGTGTGGCCACCACCCTTTCAGTTTTTCCTCTATTTCTGTTCTTTCTCCTTTCATGACTTTCAGAGCTGCGTCTTGCATAAGTGCCTGTGAACATCGATCTGCCTCTGAGCAGAGCTTAAGGCATAGGTAATGATTATGATATGTTCTGCGATCCTTTTATGAAATCTACCATTTAAATGCAAACGATTGCACTGTAACCTAACGGGACCAGAGGCCTACATAAGCTTAGCAGTTCCTCTGGTTCTCATACTGATTTTATCCATTTAGCCTCACTGTATGAGTCTAATGTACAGTGATTCAGCTCTACCCCATCTGATCTTTATCGCCATTTGAGGATCAAGTGGTGTTTAAAACATGATGTGTCTATTACCACATCTGTTTAGTGCTTAGAAGAGGCAACAGTAAATTCCATTGTTAATGAAGCAAAGCACAGAAAACCTGGTTGTTAACTATGGAAGCAACCAATTTCTTAGGAACCTTTGTTATTACTGTAATCAAGAGAATGTAAAAGAGTAAAAGTACAGTCTTGGCACTTATGCCTTTCCCACAAAATTAGCGTTTACTCCCACTGACTCTCAAGTAGTTAACGATCAATATTTTAACCAATGTAAGTGCGAAGTGTTTTCAGTTGCATTTGTGACATAGGTCTATGGCTGTAATGGGGAATTCCATCTCACTTTTTGGTTTTTAAAATGCAGGATGTCAAGGTGTATGGCAAAGGAAATCCCACAAAAGTGGTAGCTGTAGACTGCGGGATAAAAAACAATGTCATCCGCCTACTAGTAAAGGTAAGGAATTTGTCCCATTTCAGGGGCAATATTTCAGGGGTAATATTGGTTGTGAGTGTTCAGTTGATTTTCTCTGTTTTAGAGGAAACTAGTGCATTCTCTCAGTATGTCTCTCTTTGGTGCATTTGATCTAGACAGCAGCACATTTACCCCTATTCAAATTAAAGATGTAGACTGCTATGTTAAAAAAAAAATCCTCAAAGACCACTAAAACATGGGAGAAAACTGATAAGTGTTCTTACCATTACTGACTAACATTTTGAGATGAGCCTCACTCACTTTTACTAAGGTTTAAAGATGACCAAAGCCAGAGTTGTCTTGCAGTTCCTCCATTGACCTATGTTTATTGTGTATCACAAGTTTGCAGGTTTTATGCTCTGATAGAGTAAAAAATTTCATAGTACTTTAATGTAAACTTTCAGCCAACCAAATAAGATTAAACTTCAAAAAATTTTAAACAGAATTTAACCACTATGAAATGTTTTCTTAAATATTATTTTGTTGGAATTTCTCCTTAGTCGCCTTGCACTTCTGGTTTCTGTCTATCTCTGTGTATATTGAAGGCTCCCCATTTCCATCTCTGTCTTTCTCAGACATACATAGATTTTTATAGCACCAAATTATAGTGCTGGTGGCACAGATCAACAGTAGAGTACTTGTTAAATATGTGCAAGGCCTTGGTTTAGATCTTCAGCATCACAAAAAACAAAATTAAACACCAGATTAGCCAGGATATAGAGGCATTTTCCAATCCACCTTCTCATTGTTAGAGAATGTCAGCCATATCTAAATGATAATTTCAAATTCTTGTCCATTTTATTAACAAAATTTGCATGGATTCTTTTCAGTAGCAGATACTGCAGTTGGCCCACCCATGCTCCAATCTTGTCTTACCACTTTAATTCATGTCATCTATTTTCTAGTTGCAGACTTCTTCTATCTCTCTGCCTGAGGGATATCTTTGGTTGGTTGGAGCCTGCTAGATGTGAGGAAATGCATAAGGATTTCCTTGGTGTAGCCCATAGCCAATGACCAGAGTCAATGGAGAGCTCCTTTGTCCCAGGGGTGGGCAATCACTAAGTCCTTCACACTGGCTCGCAGAATTCCCCAATAAACTTGATCTCCACAAGTCCACAGCAGTGGTTGCTTGATAACGAGTAATGTAGGCTTTACTGGGTTACACTATGTCCTGCAGCGTTCCTTCTTCTCTCCCCTGTTAGCATTTCTTGGAAAAACCTTCACATAAACATTTTTCTCAAATCCTTGTCTCAGAAATGCCTCTCGGGAAACCCTCGAAAATACTTTCCTATGGACTTTTATAGCAAAAAAAGCTCCATTTTTCTCTCAGAACATAAATAGCATTGACAACAAGAGAAAACCTTAGGAAAGAAAGTTCATTAAAATTTAATCAGACAAAAAGGCCAAGTGAAGAAGGTGAGTAGTGGGTTAACTTAAATTCTGTAGAAAATGAGTGTCTCTTTGTTTCAACTGTGTCCCGTAGCTGCTGAGGAAACCCTGCACTCAAGCACACTGAAACTGTTCATGCAGGCACAAAAGAGGTTTATCTGTCTTTTCAGGATCAAAACTTCAGCAGCCTTTCCCCTTCCCTTTTTATTGACCTTTGACTCCATTTATGTCACAGGAAACACAATTAGCCACTCAAAGAACTTCTTGCTTAACATTTTTTATTTAAATTGTGTACAATATTTTTCTTTCTTTTAGTGAAGGGGATGTCCAGAAAAATCACATTTTAGCTAGAGAAAATGTTATGCAGCATTCTCTTGTGTTTCTTTTCCAGCGAGGAGCTGAAGTACATTTAGTTCCTTGGAATTTTGACTTCACTCAGATGGAGTATGATGGACTTCTGATCGCTGGGGGACCTGGGGACCCCACTCTTGCACAACCACTAATTCAGAATGTGAAAAAGGTGCAGTGAACCTGGGTGTGTGCATGCATGCCTACGTGCCTGCATGTGTGCATGGGTGCATGCATGCGTGTGTGTGCGTGTGTGCGTGTGTGTGTGGAGGGGGCGAGGGCCATATTTGATTCAGTGATTTTGTTAGTACTTTTATTTGTGTCCTTTAAGGCAATATCAGCGTAGCTATTCTTTGGGGAACCCAACACGGGGAGAATTCCAGAGGAGGCAGAACTTTTCTTTAGGATCCTGTCTTTTGGTTAGAAAGGCTGGATTCCAATCGCCACATGTATCTTTCCTTATAATTGCAAAATGATGGCCCAGGTTCCTGGCCACATCCTGGTCACCTAAAAGGGATTCATGTTTCCAAAGAGTTCTATTACATTTAGTTGGGTCTGAATGTCAAGTACATCTAATTGAATTTTAATTTGATAAATTCGTCAATCATGTCCCTTAGATTCTAACTTTTAACTCAGTTGCTATTTCTCTTACCTTGTTAATGGAGAAAGAAAAAAACAGGATGCTTCATATTTTATTGTTGCAGTGGGAAGTGAAATCTTTTGGAATTGTGTGCTAGGTTAATAAACATCCTCTCTGATTTAGGTTTTGGAAAGTGATCGCAAAGAGCCATTGTTTGGGATCAGTACCGGGAATCTAATAACAGGCTTAGCTGCTGGTGCCAAATCCTACAAAATGCCTATGCCCAACAGGTAAGGTGGCTATCCTTTTTATGGTCAAGCCGGCTCTAAAATACTTCGGGTAGCCAAACACAAAAATCTTAGAAAATTTACATGCCATTTCTTCAATATACATAGACAACCGTCCTATTGCAGAGTTCACATTTGTCTCACTACCTGATACTACTTTTATTACTTTTCTGAAAGGCAGCCTTCTCTAATGATAACTGTGCTATAGTTTAAAGTTATTTTCTTTTCCTTGGCATAAATTGAGGTTATAATATTCAGTCAAATGGTATACCAAGGGAAATGGTTCTGATTTGAAGCTCAATTTTAGGGACTTGATAACATTTTAAGAAGCTAGTTGACTTAGGAACCGAGAAATGTTCAGATCTTGTTTCACTTCCTTGCATCAGATGATGCTAATTTTTTCAATGCCAGGTGTTGCTTCATAACCCATCTCCCCCACATAAAATATAACTCAAAACAATTCAGGTCTGCATAGTCATCTGTTTATTTTCTCCCAAGAATTCTCCTCTGGCTTTAAAATTACTTAAAATAAGTCACTTATATTTGTCTGTTTCTGTTATGCTAGTGAGAAACTCTTAGTTATGAGTGCTTTTCTAAAACCGATTATAGGAATTTAATAGACCTGATATTTAACACACGAGGAAGCTTCCTGAATTGATTTTTGTGGCTAAAATTATTGGGATTAACAATCTGTGACTTTTCTCCCAAAACGATTTTCACTAAGCAATTGAAACTTGAATTTTAAAAGGCTTTTCTTGTTCACTACTTTGTAACTAATGCTGGTATACTCTTTCCTCTTTTCCCTATTCTTTTTTTCTCTTTTCTCTGCAGAGGGCAGAATCAGCCTGTTTTAAATATCACAAACAGACAGGCCTTCATTACTGCTCAGAATCATGGCTATGCTCTGCACAATGCACTCCCCGCTGGTTGGAAACCACTTTTTGTGAATGTCAACGATCAAACAAATGAGGTGAGTGCTCTCGCTACATCTGTTCAGCTGACAGTGAGAAATTCAGGGCTTTTTATACTTCCTAAGACAGACTTGGTTTCCCGTTTGTGTGGAAATTTTGGGTGTATGGAAGAACTCGTATATGTTATTTCCCATAGTCCTCCACTCTTCAAAAAATAATTTCTCTGTTATTTTTTTTCCTCAGTTGACTCATTATGATTCACCATTTGCATCCTTAATCAACAGTCACCTTACACATTCATCGTTAAAGGTCATTAGTCTGGATCTGTTTAGGCCCAGTTCTGGGACTCAGCACTGGAACAGTTTTTGAGAAGACGCTTGGAGAGATAATTTAGGAGATGGAAATAATACAATTGAGGTTTATCTTGAGCAGAGTCCACAGGGACCCCAAAAGCTATGGACTATTTTTTTTGGTTGTTGTTGTTATATGGAATCACATTCATTTTAGTCTTCATTGGTTCATCTCCCAAAATTCTTATCTAAAATTTCTTACCCAAAATTCTAATATTAATTCTTAGAATCTCTGATCATGTTTCTTACTAGTACTGTTGGTTTTTAGAATGTTAGTATGCATTTAACTCAATTTTTTTTTTAATTTGAACTTCATCGTTTATGTAGTAACAAATGGCCACAGTTGACATTTTTTTTTTGGTAGTGGGACTTGAACTCAGGACCTCATGCTTGCCAGACAAGTGCTGTGCTGCTGAGCTATATCCCCGGCCAGACATTTGTTGTTACAGGAGGGATTTCTTTCTGTTTCTTATTCCTGCAGGGGATTATGCACGAGAGCAAGCCTTTTTTCGCTGTGCAGTTCCACCCAGAGGTCAGCCCAGGGCCCACAGACACTGAGGTATGTCAGAAAGACAAGGTCTTCAAAAATGTATTTCTGTGAAAACTCAAGCAATGAAAATAATCATTGCAGATAATCTTGGTGCATAATATTCTGAAGAAGAGTGCTTTGGTAACACACATTTTGTATTAAAATTTCCTCATGAATATCTTGGAGTAAATTACCATCTTTTTATAAAAGAGGGAAAACCCTTAAGAAACCTGGAGAAATGCTGTGATGCCATTTTTATTGAAATGCATTATCATTCTAATATGTTTAGTCTTGAAATTTACAATTGTTGTGCTATGCAAATGAATTCCCTCTTGCTCTCTCCTTCTCATAAGTGAAATGAAATTTTAATCCCCCATCTGTGATTTCAAAAAAATCCCTATGGCAACTGGTTGTATTGCCACTAAGGAAGAAAAAACAGCAGCAGGAGAAAGGAGAGGGATGGGGTGAGGGGAGGCGAGGACTGCTGCTGGCACATTCATGCACTTCTGATGGTTTAAGAAAAGAACCAAAAGGAATGCTTCCGAGAGAGTTTTCTTCCTAATGTAAATATTTTTACTTTTAAATGTGAACTCTTGGTTTAATGTTGAAGCTCATCTTTCCAAAATCAAAGCTCACTTCATCGCCTGGAAAAATCTTGCAAGCATGTTGTGCCTCTTCCTGTGCCACACCCAGGGACCTCCAGTAGTAGTGCTGTTGCAGAAATCTGATATCAAACCAAATGGAAGACTCTTCGAGACGAGGAGCTGGAAGGCAACTGTTTGTTATGCTAGTAGGCTGGGGGGCAACCAAGTCCAAATTACCAGCCCTGAGTCAGCTTTGGGTTTGGTTTATGTAGGATTTGCAAGCAGGAAGTACAAAGCTGGTAGCAGGTTATTCTATAATTGGTTACATGAATCAAGTTGTATGTTGTCAGGCAGGTTTGTTCTGGGCAGGTTAGTCAGGGGGTTGTTTATCATAAGGTGGGAGAAAATAGGGAAAGAGCTGGGACTCAGGGGGTGGTTGAAACTAAGCATGTCCTTGACTAGTTTATCTCAGTTGGACAGTCCTTGAAAATAGAGTGTGTTTATGAGTCAGTCAGTACAGGGAGTTCAGACGGATGCGGTCACACTGAGTCAGACTGGGCTGTCTCTAAGTTGCAGCTGACATGGTCAGTCAAGGTTAACCGAGTCTAATGGTTTAACTATGTAGTGGGCTGGGTGAGCACATCTGATCTTAACACAGCATCAGACTGTTGATTTTTAACTTTTCTGTCACAGTTCCTCACTGACAATCGTCAGTTACTTTTCTCGTTGCTGAGACAAAATGCCCAATGCCCAAAATTAAGAGAGGAAAGATTTATTTAGCTCATGTTTTATAGAGGTTTCAGCCCACAGTTGGCTGTCTCTGAGGTAGGGTGGCTTGGTGGGCAGAATGTAGTTAAGTAACAAGGGACTTTAACACCCTTTTTATACTTTGTCTAGGCTGCCAGGATTAGGGTGATGTCAAAACCAATCAGTGAACTGATTTAGTAATCACCCAAATTTAATCCCAGTATCACACATTCTAGATACAGCTACCTCTAAAAAAGCCCCACCTCTGCCTGCAGGAGGCTTTGGGGGACATCTAGACACAAGTTATAACAACAACAGATACTCTCAGAAAAGACAACTTGGTAAAACGAAGAGGGGAATAAGAATTTTCCCTCCCTGCCAGGCATGGTGGCTCACGCCTGTAATCCCAGCACTCGGGAGGCTGAGACAGGTGGATCGTTGTGAGTTCGAGACCAGCCTGGGCTACAAAGTGAGCTCAAGGCCAGCCTGAACAGCATAGTGAGACCCTGTCTCAAAAACAGGGCTGGGGTTCTAGCTCAGCGGTCTAAGCACCTGCCTGGCAAGCGCAAGGTCGTGAGTTCAATCCCTGGTGCTGCAAAAAAAAAAAAAGAATTTTCCCTCCCTAAATTCTGCTCTTTCCAATCTAAATTGTACTTTTAGTATTTATGTGTGGTTCTTGTTTTAATATGACTAAGAAACATTGGTTCTTATTAGCCAATACCACTGTGACATTGCCTATTCATGGTGAAACATGTAAATAAAATTTAGTTATGTATTTCATCTAACACATGCTAAGTACTTTTTTAACAGAATTTTTACCATTAGCCACATTAGCACTTAAGATTAGGCTATGTAATCGAACGTGCTGACTTAATCCTTTTTTTTGTCCTGTCAAATAATTGCAAAATGAATACCTTTGTTGAAATTTATCATGTCTACTGAAAAAACAGAAGAAAAACTCTTTGGTAAAGTTCAAGATTAATCTTTAGGGATTACTTTTAGAGCTTGCAGAAAATTAAAAAAAACTATTTCTAATTTTAGGATGCAAAGTGATGCAGTTTCATTTCTTTGGTCTAACTGTAATTTGATTTAGAAGAAAATGATGCACAATTAAGGGGCTGAAAACTTTCACAGAAGGCATATGAAATCTTCATTTTCTGCTGAAATCATCCTCTTTATAGGACTTGAAGGGAACAGTTAGAAGTGTTTACTTGATCTAACTTTTATGGTAATAGATACTTAGTTACTGACAAAAACAAAAAAAAATAAATCAAAACCAATAACAGATCCCCACATATTGCATTGGAAAACTATTACTGTAAGACATAATGTCCTTGAAACATACTAACAAAATAGACACTTGTTATTTATTTAAGTTCCAGTTGAACTGGTGCTGGGTATTTTACCTAGCAACCTGAGAAGTTTGGAAGCTTCTAACTGCTTGGTTATATTTTTTTTCTAGTATCTCTTTGATTCCTTTTTTTCACTGATAAAGAAGGGGAAAGTTGCCACCATTACATCTGTTCTACCGAAGCCGGCACTGGTTGCTTCTCGAGTTGAGGTCAGTTTATGTGAGCTTATTTTTGGGGCGTGCTTTTGAATTTTCTTTATCACACGTTGATTTTTAAGTGAATCGTGTAAATCACATGAATGTCTGTGGACGATGACTGGGAAAGTTGTATTAACTGGACCTTTCACAACTAGTTACTGTATTTGGTTTTTTCTTGAAGATGTTGTTTGAAGTTCTTATGGTTTCATTTAAAATCATAGCTTTTAAAATTTACTTCTTTTGGAATATTTGAAGTAATAATTTAATAAGAAATAGTGTTTAATTTATAATTTGACATATTTTCCATTACTAAAAATTTTATAGTCCTATGTAATCTGTGATGCAATTCAGGCTATAGAATCATTACAGTTGGTAGAATTCTTTTTGTTTCAACCAGAAGAGTTATATAACATAAATGAGTAATATAATTTTACCTCTAAAAAGCAAATAGACACAGGTTAAAAATAGTATAAAACTTCAGTATTTATCTGGCTATGTTAATGTGAAAAGGTTTCTACCCATTTTCTTCATAAAGTACATACATACCAACACCCTAGTTATATAAAGAAGGATGTATGTGTATTTTCAACAGTATGTACATATGTGTACACAAAGGTATATATTCAGAATATTTGTGTAGATAATTTTTTATATTTACATTTGTTTAAATTAATGTAAAACCTCTTTTAGATTTCTTTTACTTATGTTAAAAACATGTTCATGAATTTCAGAAAGTGCAGTGAATTAGAGATATTTAAATTATTAAACTTTCCCCCCACATAATAGATGTTTTCCAAAACGTCATACTTAAAATTACTGCATAAACTCAGACAATTTCATTTACTTCCCACACTCTTGAAAATGCCTTGTTTCCATCACTTAGTAATAAAATCATTGTCTTTTTCACATTGTTTACAGGTTTCCAAAGTCCTCATCCTGGGATCAGGAGGTCTGTCTATTGGTCAGGCAGGTGAATTTGATTACTCGGGATCTCAAGCTGTGAAAGCCATGAAGGTGAGAGAACATGAGCTCCACTAGAATTAATCTATTCTCCTTAATGAGTCTAATTAGTGTTTTATAATTTAGATTTATGACAGTACCTCTTTTCAAAGTCACTATCATTAGTTTTGTAACTATCCTTACCCATCTGTATGAAGAGAAGTTTAATCACACATGCAAGTTTTCATTCTCTCAAATAGGTTTATCTGCCAACTGAGGAGGACTATTAGACTCTGAAATTATTTAAGGTATTGACTACTTATACTGAAAAAAATGGAGTTATATTTATAGATAGTACTCATTCCTATTGGGGTGGTATGTTTTTCAAATATGTTTATCTTCTGTGTGAAAGAGGGAATTTGGGCACCTAACGTACTTCTTATGCTCTGAAGATGCTTCAGGCTTCTCTGCAGTGGAAATGGGAAGCTCCAGTTGGGACAGCAAAGATAACGGTGGGTTTCGTTTGCACACTAGGAGTTATTATCTTTCACCAGGGGACCCAATTCTTTATCAGTGATTTGGGCTAGTCACATGAATGGGCTGGCTGGATTTTCAAGTGAAGAAGGAAACTCGAAGTGAAGGATGCAGTCTCTATTTCTTGTCTGTCTTGAGGTCTCAGTCATTGTAATAAAATAAATCTTTAGAGGAATTCTGCTGTATGTTTAAGGAATTTCTGTTGAAGAGGAAGATTGGCCTCTCTTTGGCATCCTTGTTTTCCCCATCGTCTGTATCTTTTTGCTAATCCGCCATCCAGAGGCAGCGTGAGCACCTGGTGACCTTGCCTCAGGCTTTGCCCAGTAAAGGCGTTCGCCAGAGACCAGGCTGGTACAGAGCAGCATGGAGATGTCAGCATTAGAGTGGAAAGCAGTTGACTGACTACTTCTCTCTCTCCCTTTCTCTATCTCTTTCTTTCTCTCTCTCTTTCTTTCTTTCTTTCTTTCTTTCTTTCTTTCTTTCTTTCTTTCTTTCTTTCTCTTCCTCTTTCCTTCTTTCTTTCACTATTGTACAGTCAAAGATTTTCCCTAATAGACGTCTACACAAAAGATGTAGAACATAGCCCCACTTTCTGTACTGCTCTTCCTATTTGTGTTCTTTTCCATA
>RJWT010029014.1:0-15046 GCA_004365215.1 Cuniculus paca | reverse complement strand
CACTTGATCCCTACAACACCCCCATCCCCACCCCCCAAAAAAGCCTAGAAATTCCTCCAGCTGGCCACAGACCTTGGCATCATAGTGCTAGTTTTAGGCACATACAACATGCAAGAGTTGTGAGGTCAAGAAGGCTTCTACCTAGATTATAATAAAAGGCCTGAGAAGCCAGAGAGTATGCCTCTGAGGGGACAGTGTGTAATGCTGTAAATTTAAAGCCAAAAGTACAGTAGAAACCCCAAAAAGTTAGACAAGCCAAAAATGTAGATTGTCCAAGAAAAACTGCAAGGAGTGAACAAAGCCAAAAAAAAAATACCATGAGAGCTACAACCTCCAAAGGTGCCATACTGGCAGAGTCAGCCAGGACCTTTAGAGTTCACAACTTGTTGCAGATTGCCAGGGATGCTAAAAGTAAACTGAGATTTAATGCTTGCCCTGCTAGATTTTGGTCTTACTTTGTTCCCATTCCTTGCTATTTCCCTGTTTTTAGCTTTTAAAATAAAAATGTCTACCTTGGGCCATTAAACATCAAAAGTGTTTAACTTTCTTATCATTTGTACAGGGACTTACAGCTAAGAGTTTGCCTTAAATCTCAAAGGAGACTTTAGACTTCGATTTTTCAGCAATGCTGAAACTGTTAAGAATTTGGCAACTCTTAGTGATAGACTAAATGTCTTTTACATAAATAGATACACATAAGTCTTTGGGGAACCAGGAGTGGAACATTATGGCTTGTGTCCAAATGTTACCCTAAAGCCACACAAGGTCATAGGTGGAAATTTTTCAGAGGTGGCTAGATCTAGAATATAATACTAAAATTGATTCATGGTACAGTACTGGGTTCAAGGACACTAAGACTCAGGATGTGGGTGCTATCAGCTCTAAGTAGCCTGGATAAGATATAAGGGTTAAAAAGAGCTGTGGCCATCCCTTGCTTGCTTTGCTACCTTCTGCCCGCCATAAACTATTTCTCCTCTGTGATGCCTGTCTGCCAGGCCATACTGCCTTGGAGCCAGTTGATTATAGACTGAAACCTCTACAAACTGAGCTAAATAAACGTTTTTTCCTTTAACTTTTGATGTCAGATATTTTGTCTCAACAATGAAAAATGTAACTAAGACAATGGTCAAGACCAGGCTGCTGTTCTCAAGGAGTTTATAACCTGAAGGGTGAGGTAGATATTGACCAGAGAAAGAAATATTCAAGCAGTGAGCCATAGGGAAGAGGTAGGGGTTGAAGTTGAGTGACAAAATTCAGAACTTGGAGGATTTTGTTCCTTAGATCTGTGACGCTTTGTCACGCATCACACCTGGACTTCCTTTGCCTCTGCACTAATAAATGAATTTGATGCTCAAAACACTGGGCTCCAGTTGGAGCTGGTGTCCCTGCCCAGAGCTCTGCATATGAGATGTCGCCCAATTCCACAAAGGCTTCCAGTCCTCCCAGGCCTCCCAGCTCCTCCTGTGCCTCTCCCCACTGGATTCTGAGCCCTGAAATCCCCACTTGCTCCCATTTTTCTCTCTGCACTTCTCACTTTTCATTTCTGACCAAACTTCTGATGACGGGAACACTGATAAATTAATGATTGTAATTAATAAAAATTGACTCTGTGCTAATAAATTATTATGAAATGGCCTGTCACGGTTTTTAATGAAATGCAAAAAGCAGCAGTAATGAGATGAGTGTGTGCACTTTTTCAGCCAAGACGTGAGGAAATATATCCACGGGGTGCTCAGGGGTCTACAAGGAAAGATCCAGGAGAAGAAAAGCAGGATTGGATCAGTGCTCAGAGAGGATCAAAAGAGCATCTCTTTCATGCATAGCTACTAGTTAAGACCCTGCACCTACATAATTTTACATTGTCTTACCAACCCCATGAGGTGGATACTTCTAACTTTTCCAGACAAGAAAACCAAGGCCCAGAAAAGGTAAGAAACTGCCCTAGGTCCACAGCAATTATATTGTGGACATGAAATCACACTTAGATATTTTGGATTCTAAGCCCTCCTCTCCCAAGCTCATAACCACTCAATTATGCCACCTTTCAACAACTTGGTACTTAGAAACCAAAACTATAAGTTCGAAGTCTGATTCAGTCATTTGGCATTGTAGTTGGGATCAGGCTGTTTAACTCTCCAAGCCTCAGTTTACCCATCTTTAACAAAGACAGCAATATCTCTTCCGTGTGCTTTTGTGTGCATACACGTAAGAGGGAAGTGAGATGGTGTGATGTGCACACAGCAACTCTGCATATGCTTCCTCTCCTTCTCCAAGACTTTGACTTCAAGAGTGCTAGCTATAAAATCTTTGCGAGAACAGGGGTGCGAGGTTGTGGAGGGGAGGTCTGGCGGTACCCTCATTCCTGCCCCATCCCAGCTCAGTGGAGTGTTTAATATTACAAGGTTGTCCCAGTTCTTCGTAAACTATAGCTATGAATGTAAAACAACTGATTTTTACAACAGAATTGTTTAACCCTGCACCAATTAAAAGTACCTGTTATTAAAAAAGGTAATTATGCTGTAATTAGTTTGACACAAGACATTAAGCAGATTATTATCAAAGCCAGGGAAATAGTAACTTCAAAGCAATTTCCCCTCTTGAAAGAGGCATTTACATGCTGCCATCAGAGCAAGATCCTTACTCCAGGCACTTTTTAATGTAGGGAGATGCAGCGCCTAACTCTGGAGCAGCTTGGAGCTTCGTGTAGGGAATGCCCGCATTGCAAATGAATTTGGTGGCTGGGCCACCAGAATTCTTCCCCCGGAAGCTCACCTTCTGGGCCAGGGACTGTCTGGCCATCACTGCCCCATGCCAGAGTAAATGTAGGCAGAGGCTATTGACGAGACCAAGAGAAGGGCTAAAGAAAATGTACTCGGCATCCTTACGAAATAGCACCATGCTCAAATTTCTCAATATCTTCATTTTGACCCCCCCAAAGGGATAATGAGACCTCATTTGTGAAGGACAGAAACAGGTTACTAACGAACAGTATGGCAAAGTGGAGGGAATTGAATGTCTCCCTTCCAACTAAGGAGAGAAAAACAATTTTGTTATTCAAAATATATTTCAAATCAAATCACTTTTATTTCTCTTGAGTGCTCTTTCAGGAGCTGGATCCTTCCAGACTCTGACCCTCTCTCTCACTATCTCCCAGCATCCTCTCTTCGATGCCCTCTCCCCACTTCTGTTCCCTTATATTTATTTTAAATTAATACACAATAACTGTACATACATGTGGGTACAGTGTGATACCCAGGTCCGTGAATACAACATGTGTGCTGAGAAAACTAGATATTCTTATGCAGACAGTGAAAGTAGATTCTTATCTCTAGTCACACAAAAAAGTCAATTCACAATAGTTCAAAGACCTAAATATCAGACTTGAAACTATAAAAGTACTAGAATAAAACATAAGGGAAACACTTTTTTTTTCTTTTCTAAGACTTCGAAAGCACAGGCAGCAAAAGCAAAACTAAGAAGTTTTTGCATAGCACAAGAAACAACCTATGGAATGGGAGAAAGTACTTGCAAATTCTCTTCCTTTTCTTTCACCTGTTGGATTTCCAGGGCAGGCGGGACAAGATTCAGAAGTGAACCAGCCATCTGAGGAGCAGTCAACCCCATGCGCCCCGAGCTCTGATGTGTCAGCACCGTGGCCAGCAACAAAGCACTAGATTCTTCTTTACTCCTCAAGCTCTGGTCCCACTTCTCGCCTTGGGTGACTTATGCAACCTCTCTCAGCCTCAGTGTCCTGTCATTCGAAGCAAGAGTGTCTAATGTGAACAATTCATGTCAGGTGCTCACCAAGGAGCCTGGCATGCGGCAAGGCCCAGCGCCTGAGAACTATTGTTATTATCAACCTGTGTCTCCTGACCAGCGTCCTGTGCACCCACACCAGCCTGTGGAACTTCACTTTCTAAAGGACAGGGGAAAATACATTTATTAATGGAAGGCAGGCAAAGGGCAAAGACCAGATACTTTAAGAAGTCAATTAGATCCCTTCACTCCTGCAGCCACACAAATAGTGCCTGTTTTATTTTGCCACTAAGTCACAAATTTCCTTGCCTTTTGGTACACTTGTAATAGCATTTATTATTACAATAGCATTTGTTGACCATTTGCATTTTGTCAAACACAACACTAAATATGTTATAGCAGGTGTATCATTCAGAAATCTCAGCCACTGTATGAGACAGGTAATATTATATAATATTATCCATTTTGCAGATGAGAAACTGAGGGCAGAGAAGGGACATAACACAACTGATACCTACATGGTAAGAGGCAGAGCTCAGATTTAAAACTCATGTCTCTATATACCTAAGCTTTACCCAGGATGTTTTCCTGCCCTCATGGATCACATCATCTGGTGGAGACAGAGACAATTGGAAGTTAGCTGTAAGTGTAGGTACATGATAGTGTTCCCCTCCACTCTCCTCCTGCTTGTTTGGTTTCCACATCTTTCAGTGCAGGTGTTTAGAGGCCTTCCCTAAGGACCTGTTAATATACCTGATGCTGCCAGAAGAGCATCCTTGGTCCCGGGATCTCCCCTCTCATTGGGTGTCACCCTGAGGTCCTCACCTGTGTACTCAAGATCCCCACCTGAACCTCTTGCTTTCCCTTCAACACTCTGGAATCTGGGGAGAGCTGGAGGAGCTGCTCCCAGCAGCAGAGCCTCCAGCCCATCCTGCCATTGCCATAGCAACAGTGCCAGCATCAATCTTCTTCAAGCCCCTCTTCCCTGCTCTCCCTCTCTCCCTCCAGTCATATCTGTGCCTGCTGTGTGCCCCAGCAGCAGGATGCATGACCTGGGGCCAGGATCATGCAATGGGGCAGGAAAGAGCAGGGAGGGAGAAAAGTTCAGGGTGGGGTTCAATCAGTCAGCATGGAGCTGGGAGGAGCTTAGGTCCACCACCCACCCCAGCAGACTGCCCCCCATCTCTGGGCACATAAGTCACATCAGCTTTCATGTTAAAGTTTTTTCATGCATCATGCCAGTCACGTTTAGCATAAGTATACCCTTCTTGGGAAGTTTTTGTGAGATTATTTTCCCCAGCCCCTTCTCCTCAGCTCTGGTGGGATTAATAGTGCCCACACTTCCTAGGGCTTCCTGCATCATAGCAATAACATCCTGACTCTCATTATGACCTTCTAAGGTAGGTTGTATTGTTATGTAATATTCCCATTTATCAACAGGATAAGCTAAGACTCATGGAGAAGAAGTAAGTTACCCACAAGCAAGCAATCCAGTTCAGTCACCATTTGACCTATCTCCCTTTGACTACAAAGTCCAAGTCTTTCCAGTGTACCAGGGGGCCTCAGGGATCAACTTGATGGAAAAAAAAACAAGGGAAATTAATGTGGTTAGCTGTTGAATTGCCAAGGACACAGGCTGGGTGCCAATGAGGACCAGCCAAATCAGTCTGTGGTCCCTGGATGCTCCCTTGACTTCAGTCAGTTGCTTGGGATGCAGGCCATGGTCCTTGGAGGGAGAATCGAGTGGGTTGATGGGGAGATTCATTGCTCCAAAACCTGGGAGCAGCTCTTTCTGGGGAGGACGTGCAGAGTGATAAATTCCCAGGACAGCACTCTTAAAGGCCTTGGGTCATCTACAGAAGGCCACCCACTTGGTCCCCACAGGAGGTCACAGCTGGTAGGATGTTTATAGATCATCTCCTTACCTACTCATCTAATATACTAGGAAACTGAGACCCACAGCAGGACAAGGACAAGTCCAAGGTCATCTGGCCATTGGTAAGTGGCAGATCCAGGACTTGAACCTAGGCCTACCTGAGTCTTTCATCTAGTCCCACATTCGAACAGGCAGAGACTAAGCCAGGAAGCCCTGGAATCATCACTTCACCCATCACATCCATGGAAAAGAACCCACACTGCTGGCCAGGGGTGGTGACAGCACACATCAGTTCAATTTCAACACACTGCAAAAAGTGGATGATTGGTAAACCTATCTACTGGATGCAGAAATAAGGGCCCATATGAGTTTCCCTTGGTTGCTGTAATAAAATATCACATACTTAGTGACTTTAAAAAGCCTATTATTATATTGCAGCTTATTAAATACCCCAAGCTTATTATATTACAGTTGTGGAGATCAGAAATCCAAAATGAGTCTTTCTGGGCTACAAAAGAAGGTATCAACAATTCCATCTGGAGAACATAGGAAAAATTGGCTTCCTGTCCTTCCCACCTCCCAGAGGCTGCCTTCTCCTCAGTGCTCAGGACCCCTTAGTCTGTCTTCAGAACCAGCCAAGCAGGGCTAAATTGGCTTGCTCCCATCTTTCTGGCTTTCTCTTTTCTGCCTCTCTCTTCCATTTTAAGGACACTAGTGGATATCCTGGGCCATGCATATAATTCAGAGTGATCTACCTGTTTGAAGGTCAATTGCTTTGCAGGTTTTATTCTACCTGCAAGCTTACTTCTCCTTTGCCACAAAACCTAACATACTTATGGATCCATAGGGTGATGGAAATGAGCTTTGTATCTTCCATGGAGTCACTGAAGAGAAAAGTCAGGAACTGGGCATCCAAACAGGCCATCAGAATGGGGAGTTAAACCTGCTTCTGTTGGCAGTCAGGAAAACAGACTCCCCTAGTCACTGTGTGTCCTGACCTCCTCACTTCATATAAATCCTACATCCTCCACATTGAAATGTGTCCTGATGCCTGATCCAGCTGGGTCTCTCATGCTCCTGAAACTTTACATGGGTTTTTGCTAGGTGACTTCCCTGTTCTCTCTGACTGATAATCTCGGGTTTATCTTTCAGGTCACCTCTGTGATGCCAGTGGAACTTGGCTCCTTTTAACCTCATTCTTCCCTTCCCTCTTATTCTGAGGCTGCTGGTTATCCATGTACATGTTTCAACAGATATAAAATTCCACTTGGGCTAAGAAACACAGTCATTACATCAGAATGTGATTCTAAAAGGAGAATTCTTTAAACATAATTTTTTGGCTAGTATCCATGCTAGGCTCAGAAAATGTTAAGTTACGCACTGCCTGACAAAGACGCGGACAACCTACTCCTGTCTCAGAATGGTTCTAAAATTAGAGCAAATGCTATGTTAACTACCACCGTTAAAATCAAAATGATGGATTCCTCTGATAAAGCCAATTCTAAAATGTTTCCAAGGCTGGCAGTCAGAAAACTCACTCTCCATTTGTACTATTATGATCCTCGTAATCGCTTTTTACAATTACATTGTGACTACCTTTCACTCTGTGAGGCCAGAAGCCCTGACCTCACTCAGAGTCACTTCCTGTTTCAGCTCCAAGTCCTGTAAATACTTCCTGCGAGGTTAGAGCCAATCCCAGCAGAGCCAAGGAGGAATTTGTTCACATCAAGATGATGGCAGCTCTGATGACTCAACATAGAAAACCTCAACTGCGAGAATAACGGCACATTTAACAGGTGGGTACTTTCACCATTTAACTGGGGGCCACTTCCACTCAGAGCTGAATCAAGGACTTCTGAGCACTGGAATGCCACCAAAAAAGTGGGACTTCCATTGGTTCAACAGCTGATAAAGCTCAATAAGTATCAAAAGTTCCATTCTGGTGACAAATCCTAGAATATTCTTCTTTCAGACTTCTGTTTGAGACTAGGACATCTACGCCCACTACCGGATGCATGATTTTGGGGAAATGGCTTTTTTCCTCTCTGGTTCAAAGAATCATGAGAATCGCTGCCTGTGGACATTGGGGCAATTCAAGGAGATAGCGTAAGAGCCAGGAGTAGCACAAAGGAAACTCTCAAGAAATGTTTTCTTCTTGATCAAAGTGGCACTCAAGGAAGTTTTTGTGTTCCGCTCCCACCTCCTGTGTGCTTACCTGATTCCTGGCTTCCTGAGAGCAAAGGAGAAACGAGTGTTAGAGGGGCTAGTCACTAGAAGTTAGTGATTTGTCCCCAATTGTGCCTTCAGCTCTCCTGCCAACCGGCTGTTTAATCTTGAGAAAAGTATTTCAACTTCTCTGAAATCCATTTTTCTGTAACATGTGCAAATAAATCCAGCCACCACAGAGAGTTGTGAGAAACAAATGATTAGCATGGAAAACCATTTTGAAAACCAGCATCAGCTCCCCCTTGAAGAAGTCATGAGCAGCCTGTGCCAGGGTCCCGTGCTGCCTTTCAGAGATATATAAAGAGAAGAGCACTTAGAACACGGTACCCTGCACTGCAAGTTCTCTCCCCCAAGGTTATCTTGGGCCCAGCCTCTCATCCACCTACCCAAGTTCTCCTGGGTTCTCACTGCCTTTCACATTCCCAGTGAGGTTGGCCCTGGCCAATGTCTATATGGTCAGCTGGGGGCAGGAGACAAACTACCAAATGCCAAAGCGCCTTTTCAATTCTATCCCCAGAGTTAAATGGTCTGGGGCAGTGGTTCTCGACTGGGGGTGATTTTGCACCCTGGGGAACACTGAGCAATGTCTGGAGATATTTTGTTGTCCTGAAACTGGGCTATTCCTACTGGCATTTTAAGGCTAGAGGCCAGGGATGCTGCTCCACATCCTACAAGGCATAGGACAGTGCCCTCTAGCAGAGCCCCTGGGGGGTCATGCCAAGTTGGAGAAGCCCCTGTCTGGGGTGAGGTTCAGTCATTGGTATGAGCTCCTCAGATGATTCTAATGAGCGCTCTTGGGTTAATCAAATGCTCAGCAATTAGCCTGGGGGAATTAGAGACTTTTAGATGAAGCCTCCCTAATCAGCCAGCTGTTATTAAATCATCAATAGCTGTGGCCAAATTAAACCCAGAGTTAAGAGTGCTTCCAGCATTGACTTGCCTGTTTGTCCTCGGGCCATCAGCCACTCGTCCTTCCAGAACCAAGAGTGGAAGCATTCTGTGTGTATAACTCTTCAGTTTTGTTTGCTCGTGGTTGCTTTCGTTTGGTTTGGTTTCTTTTGTTTCTGCAGAACTGGGGATTAAAGCCAGGGTGTTCACACTGAGCTACGTACCCAGCTCTTCTTAAAAATTTTTTATTTTGAGACAAGGTCTCACTAAGTTTCTAAGTTGTGTGGGCTGAGCTTGAACTTACGATCCTCCTGCTTCCCAGAGTGCTGTGATTACAGGCAGGCAGCACCATGCCCAGATGTGTAGTTAAAATTCTGAGAAAACTGGCATGGTCTGATCACCCTAGTTACTGCCTCTCTTATGTTCCACCACTATCCATGCATGGTTCATTTATTGAACAGATAAGCAGTTCCAGCACAATACAAACACTTGACCCTTCTTAGCTCATTTAATGCTCAGAATCCTAAGAGCCAGGTAGGCACTCAGATCTGCAAGTCCCAGGAATCCAGGGGTTAAATGATGTGACCAGGGAAGCTGCCCCGTTAAGTGTCAGAGTCAGACTTGAACATAGGCCTGGCAACTCCCTGGTCCTACCACCAGAGCATGCTGCCAGCCTCCTCTGGCACAGGATGATGCCCATTCCTGAGGTTCAGGGTTGCTCCCTCCCTGTCCTGAGACATCTCTGCTGTTTCCATTGATCACATCCCACTGTCTTATTTCCAGGTCAAGACCGAGCCAATTAAAAAGAAAAGAATGAGGCCCCTGAGATGACCTTCAGCCAAAATCAATTAACAAAGGCACCTCACATAACTGCAGTGCTGCAGACACATAGATAAAGGAAAGAGTAAGAAAGCAATCTTCAGGCTCCATCCCAGCATCTGCACATCACATCTGTGCTCCATCAAGTACCCATGATCATCTCCATGAGACAGAGGAGGAAACTGAGGATAGTGGAGTGAACACGAAGGCTGTCTTGACAGCAAACAGTGAATGAGGTGTTAGAACCCAGGTCTGTTTAGTTCAATGGCCTTGCTTTCAGCATTTTATTCTACACCACAAGAAGAAGCCTGATTCCTTGTTGATTTAACAGCCCCGTGTAGGCAAAGCGCCCCTGACAAATCCCAGAAGATTGTCTCAGGGAGGTGTTCATGTTGAGCAAACAGCATTACACGTATCCTGGCTTTGTAGCACCATTTCAAATATTGACGAGGCCCATTAAGGAATTCCAAGAGTGCAGGCTGCCTCAAGCAGAGCAGGTCCTGAGTTTGGAGCACTGGGTATAGCTACAAACCAAATGCTGTCCCGTACTCCATCTATCCAGGTGTACACAGGGTGCACGCACTTGGGATCCTCTGCAGCCCTGCACCATGCGGCCCTCCCCTCGCCTGCAGAGGTGTGCACCCCGCTGTGCCCTGTGCACTTCTATGAAATGATATTTTATTAAATAAACAAACTGGAGCCTTTCTGGTAGATTTATGAACAGTTCCTCAAGTCGTACTTGTTCGACCCACTGCGGATTTACGGCCCTGCATTAACCTCGTGAGCGCTCATAACGTTTACTAAGATAATGCTGGCAGGAGAGAGAAGGGATTTTATAGCCAAGTAATAATTAGGAAATGCAGGCAAGACAGAGGCGCCTGTCTATTGGGTATGCAGAATGTGTGGTCTGCACAGGGATTGTGCTTTCCAGCAGGTTCTACGAGTAGCTATTAATCCTGACTCTCTTCTAGTGGGTTTCCCCTCCTTGGCTTGTCTGGAGTCTGGTTCCTACTTTTAAAGACTTATGTCATCAGCGTGATGGGGCAGCAATGTGAAAGAGCAGAAGGCGCAGCTGCCTTGGGGGCCCCCAGTGCCATCTTGCCCCACCTACCCAGACAGTGGGACCCAAAGTATGTGGTTCAGGCTTGGAGGGAGGCGCTGTCCCCTGGAAAGAGAGCTCAGTCTTGGGCCTGGGGTGCAGGCTCTCTTCTTCCTCCAAGTAGTAATGGTTGGTTTTCCAGGTTCTGCCTTGTAAAGAATTTTACTCGAAGAACAGAGAGGAAACTCAGTGGCATTGGAATCTTAGGAGGAGTCAGGGAAGAGGAGATTTGCAAAATGGTCAGAAGACAAGAGGGAAATAAACAACAAAGAGGTATTAGTAATAAGAACTACAAAAGCCAGGATGTGCCTGTAATCGCAGCTACTCAGGAGGCTGAGCCAAGAGGATGGCAAATTCAAGCCTAGCCTGGATGATTTAGTGAGATCCTGCCTCAAAATCAAAAGGACTGAGGATGTAGCTCTGTGGCAGAGCACCCCTGGGTTGGATTCCCAGTATGGAAAAAAAATACAATAACCTGACTGCAGAGCAGAGCCATGGAGGAGGGAGTTAAAGACTAGATGCCTGGTCCCGAGCAATTAAGCTCTGGACCCTTCGGGGATGAGGATGGCCGTTGTATACACCAACTCCCCAGTGATGCTCATCATCGGCTTTGGACCTGCAGATCGATCCTACGAAGTGCTTTCTACCCCAGTGGTCCACTGCACACAGGACAGCTACAGACCAGCAGCATCAACCAGCAGCAAGGCCTCCACTGGGAGCTGCTTGAAAACACAGATGCTCAGGTCCTGCTCCAGACCTGCTGGATCACCTGAGCATTTGAGCCTCCAAAACACCACCTTCCCCTGAGGTCAGCAAAGGAGCCACTCACCGACTGCCTCGCTTCGCAGGGGAAGAAACCGAGGCTCACAGTTGTGCCACCCGCCCCAGCACACACAGAGCCAGGATCTAGCCAAGGCCATGGTCTTCTGTGCCCCTGCCTCTCACAGTCACACACAGCCGCCCACCAGGAAAGCCAGGTATGGCAGAGGCAGGTGCTGGGAAGGTGCTGTGGGCTGAGCTACAGTGAGAGACGGAGGAGCACAAGTACTCTAGGGGAGCAGAGCGGTGATCGGTTGTCACTTAGTCACCCAGCCTTCACAGCTGGCAGTGGGACCATCTTCCTGCCGCCCCCACCTCTGCCCTCTCTGCCTCCCCCTTCCAGGGCCTCCTTGAGATCTGAAACTCAAACAAGAGGGTATGAATAATGTAGCACGGTCGCTCTTCACCTCTCCCTCAATCCTCAGAGGGTGCGCGCGCCTCCTTGTCTGCCTCATTAGCGGCCGCTCAACCATTTGATTTCAGTAACAATGACTATGTCTGCCTCGGAATTTTCATACCTATTTGCGTCACCAGAGTCAACACTGAATTTTTGAATCCACATGAAATTTTAATGGGGTGATCTGCATACTGCACACTATCTGCAAGCCCGCCACCCCAGCCCCAGCCCCCGCTCCGGAGGACAGGCTCAGAGAACAGAGAAAAGCAGACAAGTCACAGAGAAGGAGGTGGGAGCCTGTTAGATTCCCAGCTTGGAGCCTGGAGTGGGACAAGGAGTGAGGGAAACCCCATAGAAAACAGAGAGAGGGTCCTTCTAGCTAAGATCCCTGTCCCCTTGATGAGCAATTTCCAACGTCAGATTAACGGTTAAGAGCCGCTCCAGGACTCTTTAAGTCGGAGTCAAAGTCCATCTTCATTGTCTCCTGGCTGCATGACCTGAGGTCCACAGTTTTGCTCTGAGCCTCCAGTTTCTCACCTGTCAAATGAGAAGGCAGAGCAACAGAATTCCTATTGCAGAGACTGAATGAAGATAGGCAAATAATGCCCAGTAGGTATTATTGTTACTGCTTGCTTTCATCTTTTACCCTACATATGTAACTGGAACTGCATAGTTCGCAAATAATACACCCATGTTTTGTATTTTGTCAAGTGTCCTTTGGATTCAGCCACAGACAGACCTAAGTAGATCCAGCTTCGCCTCTTATGAACTATATGGCTTAGAGAAAATGACTTCGTCTCCTTAAGCCTCAGTATTTTTCCCCTCTGTAATGGGGAGATGGATTTTGCTTCTTAGAACTATTATCAGGGTCCAGTGTGGAAATGTTTACCCTGTGCCCAGCATTATCGATGCCTCAGGCCTGTGCTAGACAAGAACTGCATGGTGGTGAGCTCAAGCAATCTTTGCCACCTTCCAGAGGGCAGAAGGCACTTTTTCCTGAACATGCTTCGAGCACGGGGAAATGGAGCCTCCGAGAAGGTGCCACCAGCCTTGTAGCTGGGTCCCACAGCTGGGTGGGAGGGAGAGGTCTGCTATGCTGGCTCTGCCCTGTCTCCTTGTGCCATCTGAACAGCTGCAGAAGGTCTGCAGTTTGGATCCATTTTCCCAGAGCAGTGTGACCAATAAGGGGTAGAGCTGAGACTGGAACCCAAGTTCGTAAGACCACAATGCCCAGCTCTTTCTATGAGGATCCCTGCAGCCAGGCAAGTAGGCAGAGAGAGTCCTTCATCACCCAGCCCTGGTGGGTCTAGGATAAACTGACCAGACCCTGGAGACCTGCGGTCTTTTCCAGGTATCTTGCAAGTGGCTCCGTATTTTCCAGTCTCATTTTCCTCTCCTGTAAAATGGAAGTGTCTTGAAGATTAAATGGAACAATGCATGGCCATGGGCTCTGCAGCCATGGTGAACCCTCTCTGTGGGAGCGGGGCCTGAGGAATAAGAGTCAGGGCTCCCCGGGATCCTGGGGAGCTGGGTCACCAACCTTGTAGCTGGCAAGAGGAACACAGGGGTCCACATGCCAACCCACAGTGCTGGCCTCCTCCGTGCTATGGGGAGCTCAGTACTGAAGTCCTCCACTACCTCTCAACCCAGGAATGGGTTGGAGGAAACATGGGCCCTGCCTCACCTCCCATTGCCCAGTACTTCCCAGGGGGTGTCATGAAATGAAAGGAATTTCTGCTGAGAACAGTGATTGCTAAACTGCAACATGAGTGAGAAAAATCAATTCGGAGAGTGCAGGGGTTAGGGAGTCAGGGAGAGGAGAGGGTGGAGGGAAAAAGGAAAGATGGAACCCTGGAGAGGGACTGGCAGAGAGGGAGAACCACACATCCTATTCCATGAGGACAGGCGGAGGGGGTTCAGTTTCACTCCCTCACTCCCCTTTGTCTCCCCAGTGGGCAGAGTGTAGACGTGACTCCAGGGGATCTCACTCACTGAGGCTGGCACTGGGACCACAGTTCTGCCTCTCTAACCAGGAGTGTTGAGGCATTGGCTTGGGAACCAAGGATCAAGGCTGGAGACCGGAAGAGTCAACTCTGCCCCAGGTATATTTGCAGCACAAATGTTCCTGAGTGCCTAGCATGTTTTTAAAGGAGATCTGCATGCTGCCAGGCCCATAGTAGGCCTTGGCAAACATTGCTTGAATAAGCCTTTCATATACAATTGTTTTATCTAGGTGGCATTCACACTGCATAAAATTAACTGCTGTAGAGTACCCTTGAGTACATCCTCAATGCTGTGAGTCATTGCCTCCAAACACATTTATTAGCCTAAAAGGACACCTCACACCCAGTAAATATTCACTTTCTTTTCCTCTACATCTTAGCCCTGCAACCCCTAATCTGCTCTCTCTATGGATTTCATATAAATGGAATTGTGTAATATGTGACCTTTTATGTGTGGCTTCTTTCACTTAGAACCGGGCAAGGATTGGCATTTGAATATTCATAGCAGCATTGTTTGTGATAATCAAAGAGTGGGAACAACCCAAATGTCCATCAATGGATAAATAGATAAGCAAGCTATGTGATGCATACAGTGGAATATTACTTGGCCAGGAAAAGTGCAGCACTGACACATGCTGCTGCATGGATAAACCTTGAAAATATTGTGCTAAGTATTTTCATATTTGCCCTTTTGACCAGAATCATGACCCTGACTGACCCAACTCACTTGTCTCTGCTTAATCCAAACAAATGTTGGTCGAGCATCTAATATGGACAGAATATTGGGCAACTCCACAGAAGTTTGATTAAGCCAAGATCAACATCTTGCCTCCTCACTGATTTTCCCCTGGCCTTGGGAGAGTCCTTCACCATCTTCAGACTTTGGATTCTCATTGGTAAATGGGATTCAAGAGTTCTCACTGGGTTGCCTAACAGTCCCATTACATGAGGGCAAGAACTCTGAATGAGCTAGAGACTAAACACATGTCAGTTACTGCTATGGACTGAACACTTGGATTCGCCACCCCTCACCCCCCAAAAAGCCTCATATGTGGAACTCTGAAACTCCAAATAGTGATGGTACTAAGAAGTGAGGTCTTTGGGGAGGTGATTGGGTAAGAAGGGTGGGGTCCTCATGAGTTGGATTAGTGCCATTATGAAGA